>CAOGCB010631940.1:0-10769 GCA_948266635.1 Cnidoscolus chayamansa
AGCTCACTTCCTATCTATGACTATGCATGTTGTTTTTAGTCACACTAAGTGTCCCCTCTCTATGCGGCTATGTCCTCTCGGTGCAATGAAGAGTACCAAGATCACTACTATACCTTTCAGGAGGACTGTTATTGGGGACCATAAGGTGATGACAATCCTTTCGCATGTTGGCTTTCCATTTCGAGAAGCATCAATGACTTCTGCCTCTGGTATCTGTTTCTCTTTGCAGCCATTGCTGATCAATACACCATTACAAAATCTCAGATTGCAGTTCGATAAGATATGCACACAATCAATGGTATTGAGTCGTCGTTGTATCAAACTAAGTACCAAGTAGATAGAGACATGCACGTAAAACTAGGATGATGTAAACATCAATAGCAGAACAATTACAAGTAATCCTAATAATCAAGCAGTGTATAGGGTGGATTATTGAATATTTGTTTTTTCGTTTCAAAATAAAATGTCAAATATTTTTGAAAAATAAAATCTGGACCCGCTTGGCATTGAGATTTAGGGTAAAAAGATTACCTAATAGAAAAACATCATTTAAGAGCTGTTGAAAAACGTTTTGTCACTCAAGTATTCTTATGGCTAAAACATTTAAAATCTAATATTTGATTCTTCTAATACCCTCTAACTAATATATTAAAAAAGGTATTGTTTATCAACAAAAAAACCTAACAGGAATATACAAAAAGGACTCGATTGTGATTGTAGCAAAATCAAATAATCAAACCAAATGATAAAATATTATTTTGTTTGTTTCAATTATGGTTCTGTTGCATTTCAGCTCAATTCTCATAATTTAGATTTCAATTTTTAAATTAGTACAATTCTGAATACCCTCGTCCTTTTAAATATGTAGAAAATTCGAATTTAGACCATGGAGGAAAACTTCGACTACCAGCTCATAGATACTCAAGGTTTTCAAGCCTGGCTCAATCATTGAATTGGTGATGGCAGTGAAAAAATAAGTATCAATCATATAATATAAAATCAATAATATCTTTGAAAAAAAGGGTGCATTGTTAAAATAGTTAATATGATATATTTAATAAATTAACAAATAAATATAAAAAATAAAGCTATTTAATTTGATATTAATTTTTTTAAGGAACAGTCTAAAACCTTTAATCAGAATTTAGATTTCAACAATTTTACAAAGACAAGAATAATTACATAAAAAAAGTCTCATAATAATGAATTATTTATATAATAAGTTTGATATTTTAAAATTTATAAGAATAAATAAAAAAATTATATTTCTTATTTCATTTCATAATTTGGCATAAAAGATAGAGCTTTAGGAATAATTTGAGGTGTGGTAGAAAGAGACAATATGTTTGAGTTGCCATACTAATAAAAATAAATAAATTGACATTTCCTAACTAGTTCCTAAGATATTATAAGCTGACCCCTAATTTTCTAGCCTATCTTATTTCTTCGTTGTCCCTAGAATATTACAAATTGATCCTCAAAATTCTCGCCTCTCGACACACCACTCCAAGGAATTTTCTGGACTTTCGACCCAGTAGATAAAAAGGTGGATAGAAGGCTAACAACCCAATGTCCATACTATACCTATACCCACATATAACCTGGAGCACGCCTAGGCCTTGGCATTGCTAGCCCCCCGGGGGGTGACCTTGATTTTTCGTTGCTATTATCAGAAGGGAAATGCTATTGATTATTTTATTTTCATAAAATATTAATACATACACATGTAGCATCTAATGCTAAAAGCATTAGACAGGCTCAAGTTTGAGTCCCCACCCGAGTAAACCTTCGAGTTTATTTTTTCTTTTTAAGTTAGCTGATCCATCCGTTTAAACTCAACTGGATTAACTGCTTACCTAGGTAGTTTACAATGGTCAATTCCGGTTTTCAAAGAAACGAGGATCTTATAATTGACTAGACCAATCGCTACTCTGCCTCCCATAGAGCAGTCCGGTTCTAACAACTGAGCAAGCACTAATAACTAAACACCCTAAGACAATAAGTAACATAACTTTAGTTTCTAGCTACATTCGAACAGGAGCTATAAGGATGCCACAAGGAAATAATTTCTATGTTATGAAAAGAACGGGGTTGATGAGGAGATAATAGATCATGAACAAGATAAACAATTTCTTTTGAGATTTATTTGGAAGAAAACTCCAAATCTATTCTAATGTTATAAGGGGTTCTGCCTGGAATGATGGGAGCACAAGAGGACTGAATATAAGAAGCAAATGCTTCCACAAAATAGTTGTGGTGAGAGCACTAACTCGGCAACTTGTTAGGCATAAACAATGTAAGTTATGTGACAGCTATTTGCACGATTTAGAAAAGAAAACTACTGGCTTAAATGCTAAACTGTTACAATAGCACACCTTGAGAGATGACATTATATTGGACTATAGCACAGCTTGTACTGAGCAGTTAGTTTTATGTATTACAGACTGCTTAGGCTATTCTTCAGGTTTCCAGCAGTAATTTTCAAGATTTTCTGGGTTGCAACAGTTATGAGGAATTGGAAATTCTAAAGGAATAATCGCAATAAGGTCTGATTCAACAGGTATCCTTGAATTCAAAACTACATCTTATACAATGATATATACGTGTATTGTGTGTGATTTAATGAACCAATTAATTCAGGAAAGGGATTTAAAATGATCTAACATTGCAAATGATAAATCAACCAGCAGATATCATGATATGCAATGTGGTATGAAATTAACACCAAAGACAAGAAACAGACTTGAACATCTTTGAAAGCATACTTACACATTAAATCATGAGGAGGCGCAAAATCATAGTCATTTCTACTCCTCTTGATGTATATGTACACCACCAACAGAAGCACAGAAACAACAACAATACATGATAGGGCTATCGCAACTTTACCACCAGTGGACAAATGCCCATGTTCCCAAAATAATGAGCACTGTGGCAAAGAGGGACCACCACACAAACCTTTGTTACCTGAAAGGCTGCAACAGAAATGTAAAAATTCCATTAGATAATAATAACAAAAAGAGTAAATTCTGAAATTATTTACAGAGTAACTAGTTAATTGTTTAGCAAGTGAATTGATAATTGTTTATCTGAATTTTTTGATGCAACAAACTTTGGTTTATGTGGTATTTATAATTCTAGAGAGCAGAAATGACAATACCAAAAGAGGCTCTATGGTGGTTTTGAAATGAAAATAAGTATATTAATACTTAGAAGTGTTGAAGGACATGAATAGTGTGGTAACCGTTAGAGTTTGGATGATAAGATATGCTATTGTGAGAAAGAATAGTACAATGGATATATCACCCATTAGATTAAAGCAAGGTGTGAATAGTTGAGAAATATGATTCGAGTTTTATTTGATGGCAAAAAACCAGCTACGGTGAAAATGGAGTTTTCTAAGACTATTATTCAGCTAGCTATAATGCATGAAAACAGATGTTTGCAATAAGCCAAGGATGTCAAAATCACCATATGCATTAACTAGCATTTCTACCTTTGGAAGGTATATCTTATTAAACTTGCAGGAAAGTGAGGGCTAGAAACAATTTGAAGCTAGAAAAGTGGTGGAAATTATCCCTTTTGTGGACACCATAACTAGTTTGGGAATAATGCTTAGTTGAGTAGAATAGTTTTGCATATGCTCTTATGCACATGATAATTGTTAACAAAGATTTTCAGTCGGTTCTCTACAGAACTTGCTCCATCAGTATAATTCACGACAAGTTGTCCAGAATATGTGATTTCTGTCCATATATAAAACTTTAGGCAATAGCATGATATAGTGTTCCAGACCAGTAGATTTACAGTTGACAACTTGGATAAAACAATTAGACAATTATACTTCTATAAGTTGTTAGGTTTATAGCAACTTAGCAAAGAAACCAATATGGTTGTCAATCACAAAAGCAGAAGCGAAAAAGGAAAAAGGATTTAAGTTATTAAATTAGCAAATGGAAGCCAGTTTTTAAGCTCTCAGCTAATTAACTTTAGTTATTTCTGGAACAAAATTTAAGGATGTGGACCTTCATACTTCAATAGAATACACAAACAGAAAAAGAGGTTGCAGACGATGGCTAAAATACAGAAGGTAAGTGCCCAAAGATTTTATTAGCTAAAAAGAATTAAACTAAACAAACACTAACGATAGCTATAGAGGAAGACATACTTAATAGTCCCACCATGCACGCCAATTGAATAAAGCCCCTCCTGGACTGGCCCTTCCAACAAGTTATTATTCAATAACCTGAAAAAAGAGAATGAGATAAGGATATTTCTGGGAAAGGCCAATAGCAGTCATTTTAAAAATCATATAAAAGAAGAAAAAAGTCAAAAAAGTATTGTTTAGAAACAAAAGGCAAACAATGCAAATGATCATTAATCAATTCTTTTTTTATTGTATACATCTGCTGTACTTGGGTAAATCAACTTATTAAATATAAGCAAGACTCATAAAAATGAGTAATGGTCTTTACCCTGCCAATTGCCCATTCATGTTCCCTCCAATATAAATTTAAATTATGCTGAAGGAATGAAAGCATGAAGGTTTTATTATGTCCGAGGCATTTTTCTTATAGCTAGCTGGAACTCCTATGGGCAAACTGGATATTATGCTACAGGATGATATCAAATATATGACGTATATTTTCAGTCTACCCCCAGACAACTGACATAAAACTATAGTTTACAACAAGATATTCAATCAACATGCTTCTCTGTCCAAGAATACGCACTCCAACAATTGCAGCATAGAACAGATATTTGCAATGGCAACCTGTATTTTAACTAGTATTTGATCAACAAGGCACTTTTCTTATATTCACATGCAAAGCATATAAGAAAAGATTTAAAAATAGTGGTTACTAGTTAAATAAGTAGTGCAAAACTTTTGTTGTTTCATTCAGCATTAGTTTAAAAATAACTTCAAAAATATACTTGTTTGATTTGATATAATGAACTAATCCTAATTTGATGCTAGAAAGTACCTTCATTATTAAATATACCAACTCAAATTCTAGATCTATGCGACAAACAAACTTATGATAGTTAAAGAAAAACCACTTACAAAAGCTGCAGACTTGAAGCTGCTAGACTTGCTGGTATAGTTCCAGAGAATTGATTGTTTGATAGATCTCTACACAAGTACAAAGTAAATTTAAAAAAAAAAAACTAATAACGTTGTGAAATTAAAATGCAAGTGCTTATAATGAAAAATGTGACATTTGAACTTGAGCATTTGCACAAATCAGAGTAGAGGTCCTTCAGATGTGAAACTGAGATAATTATGCAGCATGATAGAATGAAAGACCTTCAAACTCAACACAATTGCCAATAGCAAAGTAGAAAATTTTACAGTGTAAAACAGGAAAAGATAGTAAAAGCACAAAGTAAATTGAAAAAAATAACTAATGGCATTGTGAAATAAGAATACGAGTGCGCATAATTCGAAATCAGAATGCACAAGTAATGAGTTTTGAACTTAAGCATTTGCAAAAATCAGATTGGAGGTCCTTCAGAGGTGAAACTTGATAGTTATGCAGCAGGATAGAATGAAAGACCTTCCCAAACTCAACAGAAATTGCCAATAGCAAAGTACAAAGATAGTAAAGGCACTAGTGAGGAATCCAACCCACGGCAAAGCAAAGTAGAAAAATTTTATGTAGTGCAAACCACAAAAAGATGGTACAAGCACTAGTAATGAAATCCAACCACCCAACCCCCAATAATAATTGTCTCTTTCACACACATGAAACACATCCATATCTTGTGAAAAATGATTTTAGCATGTTATGAGATGGAAAACAAAATACACAACAATTCAATGTGGGCAGTAACTGACGCAGTATATCAATTCCATAATACTTACAGTGACACAAGTGATTTATGACCTAATCCTGGTGGAAGAGTTCCGACCAAAGAATTAGAACTCAAATTCCTGCAAATTTAAAAGAGAACACGTTTTTATACAGTTATGCTAACTTATAACAGGGGGAAAATGCACATCACTAAAAGAAACTGAAAAGGAAATACTATAGCCTTTGTGCAATACACAGGGCAAGAGAAGGGGAGACTAGTGAATTCATAATTTGATCAATGAATCACGGCTTCTTTGCATTGGCAATAGGCGCATCAAGTGTCCCACTAGAGAAATAGTATCAATTATGATTATTTTTCTTTTAATTAAAATTGATAGTTAAATGATTGAAATCAATCTGCAATGTCACAAGGCATGTAGTTCTTGTCAAGGGCCCAACAATGACAAATCCCAAATAAGTTGCTGAAAATTCATGAGAAGACATGGATTTCAGCAACTTAAATGATGTATATGCCTCCAAGATACAAATGAATATAAATGAGGGATCACGTTCATCTATGGCATGAATCCAACTGCAACGATTACTATATATCGCCTATAAAACACAAAACGAGAAATGTCTGCAATGCATAGAAAAAGACAGTTGATACTTACAGGCTTACCAAGTTTGACAATAGACTAATCTTATCACTTAGATACCCTTTCAAACCTTGGCTTCCAAGATCTCTGCAAACATAAAAGATATTTGAAAAATACATAAATTTCTGACGAATCATGGTCAACAATTTTTCTATAATGGATGCATTTAGAACGCAAGAATAACAAGCTCTATGCAAAGGAGGAAGAGACTTTTACATTTGCGATATAACAAGGGCACTTCCATCTTTGTTGGAATGGCAGGTAACGCCTTCCCAAGCATCCCAGTTAGTGGGAGCGCAAGGATCACCATTCCAACCCATTCTATCAGGAATACGGAGAGACTCTTTCAGTGCTCTCATTGCAACAACTGCAAAAGTAAGAGTACTAATTAGGGCACACCTCAAATTTAGAAACAAGCAGCCTCACCCATTAGCAACTCTATTAACGTCGATTTCTTGCGCATTTATCAACCAGAAAACGAATAGCCTTCTGTTTTTCAACGTGTCAAACAAGTCATAGAAGGCTGATAATCAACTATTTCTCAAAAAAGGAGGTATTTTCTTACATACGACTGCCGATACCAAATTAGTGCTGAAATATCAAAAGACAAGGGATTGTTTTGAAGACAAATAAGATGAATGCATACACATACATGAGTGATGAAGATAATTAACACGGCAATCCGTATTTCTGCATACCTTGCTCAGGGGCTGTGGAGATATCATTCGGAACCAGAGCATAATTCTCGATTCCACTAATCAGTGGCGCGCCCACTAAAGGGATTAGCTTCACGGTCAACGTAGTACTGCTCAGATTGTGCACCGTGTACTGCAAACCATAGGCCACGAAGTTGCCGACCTCCGCATAAATATCAACTCTACTGACATTTTTGTCATTCACCAATAAATCAAAAACTCTCAGCCCCTTGTTTTTTATGGTAGAATCAATTTCAGCAAAATGAAACCACAACAAGTAATCCAGTTTCGCATCCACGGTTAGTTCGTACTCCAAAATTCCGTTTCCTGTAACCGCGGTCTGGTAAAGCTTCATTGGGTAGTAATTCGGGGCCTGATCAGTGCCAGTTATTTTTTCTCCAGTGGAGAAGGAATGAAATTTGTTGGAGGTAATTGGGGTTCGGAATTCGGAATCGGACTGCCATTGGCGGCCGAAGTTGTCAGTATCGTTGCTGATACCTGGTCCCCATTGGACAGAGCCGCAGGATAGACGACCGTAGTTGACGAGGATGAAATTGTCGCCGATTTTGGAAGAATCATACGACAACGGATCTACTTGACGGATTTCAAGAGAGCCGATCACGGGAGGATCAGTGGCAATGCTGTAAAAACAGATATCCGCTTCTCCATCTTTAACAAACGCGAATAGATCAGAATAAGCGCCATCACGAGCGATATCCTCAGACCAGGGGGAGCGCCAAGAGAAGACGAGAGTACCTTCAAATGAAACGTCGAAACTGGGAGGGTGAGACTTACCGTCGTAGTTGTCGTAGACGGTAAAAGTACGGATATAGTAACGGCCATTGGGGACGGGAAGAATGTAGCAATTCTTCTTGCCAAAGGAGAGAGGGAAGAAGCGGAGGGTCTTCTCCTGGGGGAACTGGAAGTGGAGGGGCTCAGAGACAACAGAAGCGATTCCGCCGGTGAAGAAGCGATCAGAGAGCCAGGTGGTGTTGAAGGGATCGGTGGAGTTAGTGGAGCCGCCGGAGTCTATAAAGTAAGAAGTATCTGCAATGAGAAAGAAAAGGGAAAATGCAGTTAGCAAAGACCGTGAAACGTTGAGCTAAATTAAGGGAGAGAGAAGCAGCGTACCATTGAGGAAGGAAAGAGCAGAAGGAAGGAAGAAGAGAAGGAAAGAGAGGAATAAGAAGGACATGTTTGGATTATGGAAGATCACTATCAGAGGAAAGGAGGATTAGGGAGTTGGGAGATTTATAGCTTAGTTTCTAGTAAAAGTCCATTTTCACTTCAGTGGACAAAGAGGAGACGAATGATTATAGAGGCGAGATTAGCGGGAGATCGGATTGGGATTCAATGCGAATAGACCGCAGAGGGGAGGAAACTCTTCTTCTGCTGATATTTTATTTATTTATTTATTTTATTAAGATGAAGCTCAAGTGAGCCCCACCCCGGGTTTTCTAAAATGGTAAACAGCTCAGGCTCAGCCTACTTTTACAGTGTTTGTGTTGCAATTATAATCACCTGCTATTTCAAGCTAAGCATATCGGTGCGAAATGTATTTTTTAAACACTCGCATAGTTGATTTATTATTTTAAATTATTAATTTATTATACTTAAAAAATTAATACATTTATTTCGATATATATATATATATATAAATATGATTAAAAAGAAAGAAAAGGTGGGAGTTGGTGGGATAATGTAGCTTAGGTATGTAAATGAATGGAAAAGGTTTAATTTGAATCGCATATGATTTGCATCCACCAAACTCAGGAGTTGAAATTTGTATTAATTAGTGATGAAAAGAAGGTGTGTGTCGGGGAGGGGCATATCATTCAATAACAGGGTTAAACTTAATCAGTATGATTCATAACTAATCCTTTAAAATAAAATTGATAGTAGTTAACTGATGTCCATTTGCTTTCATCAAGTGCGAATAATCCAAACCACACTATGACATGACGAGCAGGTCAATTTCATCATATATAATTCAATGTTCTGTTGAACCAACCATTTTTTTAATCTAAATACTCTGTACTTCCTACTTTCAAATAGTTTCTCTGATTAATGGATCTGTCTGATAAGACTCAAAATTATATATATATATGGCAGGTAAGTCTTCTTGATAACCTGCCTATTTTATAAATCCTATTGAGTTTTCAGAGTTATAATTGAACCCATCTTTTTTTTTTTTGTAGTTTTTCATTGACTATTGAATATATGTATATTTTATGTTTGATTTTTATTTTTTTAAATATCACAAGTACAATATGATTTTTCTTAATATATAAATAATATTAGTTTAGAAAATTAGAGATATATATTTCCTTTTTTTAGTAATAATGGTTCCACATTTATTTTAAACACTAAATAAATGTCTTATTATATTATATTTTTGTAAATATGCTGTTTTTATAACTTACAAGTTTAAATAGGAAATTAGAAATTGATTGAAAATAATTATTAGTATTTGTAAATTCAAATAAAAAAAAAAATAATCAACGATATATATGGTATTTTGAACTGTTGACCAGTATTTAATAAGAATGTGCAGTAAATTTTGAGTTATTTGACTAAGGTTAATCCATAGAATAAGAGATAGATTATATTTATTTAATAAAAAAAATCTTACAGTAAAAAGAAAACCAAAAATCAAATAAATCAATATCAAAGAGGGAGGGGAACATTGGGGCTTTCCCCCTTCCACCTATTTATTATTCTATATATTTTTATTCATTAATATAAATTTTAAAATTTAATATAAATAATTATTATAATTTATTTTGTCTTTTATTTTATAAGTTATACTGATTGAGAAAATGTAAACAACGTCAATTCAAAATGGTAAGTTTAAAATTTTAATCATTAATAAATATTATTATTTTTTTAAAATTAAATATATATATTTATATTTATATTTATATCTTACTCATTTTTGTATTTGTATTTAAGTTAAATTTTATTTTTCAAATAACTTAATCCAAAGAGATGAAGTTGGGAGAGGATAATATATATCGAAATAATTTAATATATTAAAAATATTATAACAATTGATTATATCTAAAATTTATTTTATTATTTATTGTATTGAAAACTTATTATATTGTATCAATATATATTTAAAATCTCTTTTAATTATTATAATATTTAATTTATATATTATTTTGAGAATTTTATTATTTTAAATTTATTTATATAATTTATAGATAGTCTTTTCTTTTTAATTTAATATTTAAAAATATATAAAATTTCGTTTAGTAATAGTAAATATAATCTATATCATTTTTTAAAATATAAAATAATTATTAATATATCAATATAATTTATATTAGTTTTAATTTTATATAAAATTATAATTATTAATATAAATTGATTATATATTTTTAAATAAGTTAGCTGAATGAAAGTTGAAAATGTCAAACCCAATCCATCCCACAAATTCAGCAGAGAGAGTGGGGTAGCATTTGGTGACTTGGAAATGCTGCCATCTAACGTGCCACAGTTTGGGGCCGCACCATGTGTTCACCCATTCTTCCACTTGGTTTCTCTCAATTTTTGACACAGCGTTTATTAAACTGGTTAATGTCATCATTACTAAATTAATTAATCATTTTGAGCCA
>CAOGCB010632632.1:0-14928 GCA_948266635.1 Cnidoscolus chayamansa
TAATTAAGGGGTTGAGATATTGGTTTGTGGGTGGCGAAGGAATCTGGTTCTATAGTACAGTGGTCCGAATCAGACAGAATCAAAGAGCAGATCCCAACATATATTCAAGCTGATACGCTTAGGAAAAACAAACTGTGTAAAGAAGATAAAGAAAATATTTAAAATGTGGATTGAGAAGATAATAAAAGGGTTAATTTAGATGAAGTGTTTGTGTTTTAGGAATTGGTGATCTGTGTATTTTGCTTTTTCTTTCTTATGGTTCTTGAAACAATGTGCTGTAATGGAATGACAAAACAAGATCTCACCATACCCATCATTTATTTTGGCCATTTACATTAAAATTAAATGTATATATAGATTTTAGATCTTAAATAACATACATCTTAGATTACACATAAAAAACGTTGGTGTCTGTAGTAATATTAGAATGGAGTTGGAAAGCCCGCACGGGCTTAGCACGGTTGGTACTCGGATGGTAGAGTTGTTACCAAGGATCCAAGGTTCGAGTCCTGGCAGCGGCAGTGTGGGAGTTTCATCCTCTGGGTGGGCTCCTTGTGCGCACCAGGCCCCTGGACCTCCCATCTAAGAGGCTGCCGTGTACCGTGATTTACCTCCCCTCTTACACTGTTGGGCCGGGGTGAGGGGGGCCCCTTAGGGTTGGGGGTTATCAACCTTTTGGTACCAAGTAATGGGAAGATTGAGTAAGAACAAAACAAATGGTTAACATAGAGAAACTTGGGGCTTTGTATATTTAATTAAGGATATGATGTCATGTTCATAATTAATTGTATAACACTTCACATATAATTTTTTTAGGAGATGAGTATCTTTTATATATACAAATTTCATTGGATAATTAAATTTCAAATTTTGAATTATAAAAATAAAAATAAAAACTTTATTTTATTTATTTATTTATAAATTTATAAAATAATTGAGAAAATATATTCATTTCGTTATATATATGAAAAAAAGTAAAACTAAACTTGTTAAGAAAATTTTGAGTGTATTTACGAGAAATATAACATACCACGTAATTATATTATTCGGTATTTAAATATTATTGACTTGATTAATATAAATTTATATCGGATAAATTTATTAAAAATAAAATATTTTATTTTAAATTTAAAAATATTTAAAAAAATAAATTCAAAATCTCTAATCAATAAAAAGGAGTGTGTAATTTAATAAATGTGATTAGTATAATTAGTGATAGCAACATTTTGGAAAATGCAGGCCTTGAAAAAGGACAACGTTTCATAATAATAATAATAATAATATATTATTATTTTTTAATGGAAAAAATAAGATGAATAAAATTATTTTAATGACCAAATCAAAATGTCTTTGCAATAATCACCCAATGCTTCACTACACAATAAACTTTCATTTTCGTTGGCTTGTGAAGTGGGCCCCACAATCAATACAATGTCAAAATTTTTTTTCATTTTTTAAATAAAAATGTCATTAATTTAATTGTAACTTTAAATACAAATATTATTTAATTTTCAATATTATAATTATTTGTATTATTTATTAAAATTAAAATGAATTATGTTGATTTTTATTTAATTTTTATTTTAGAAGAAATGAATCTATTTTGATAATATATAGTGGTTGATTCAATTAATCTCAAAATAAACATTGGAGGATTAAAGGCTGAAGTATAAAAATTACTTTATATCCCATGAATTTTCTTCATTTTTATTTATTTTTTATTTTCTAAATATGTTGCTAATATTATTATAATTTATTTTTAATATAATAACACAGGCAGATCTTGAATCCCCAGCTTTTTAAAATAAAAAAAGATATGATCTTTGAGCCATTGAGGTCCACTGTCATCTCCCTACTCAAAACTCTGATATATTCCCCTCTTCTCCTCCTTTTCCCCACCGCCACCACTGTCACAAACCCACCATTTCTCTATTTAGATCTTTAGGTTTTTTTTTTCCCTCTTGATCTCAAACTCAATCATCATTTCTTTTCTGCTATCAGTCATGAAGTTCCCATTTCTTTACCAAACCTTTCATCCTAATTTCATTCCCATCTGCAATTCCTATTTCACTTTCTTGTAGCACCTCCTACTTTTCCCTGCAAGATTTGGGTACCTAAAAGCCTTTGTAAACACTCAAATGATATTCATGTTCAAGTTGTAAAGTTTAATTCTTTTTTGGTGGTTTTCTTGAATATGTGTTTTATCCAGAAACAAGCCATTATTGTGTTTATGTTTCCTAGCCCACTTTCTTGATTTCTTTTCTTTTAACTTCTTTGAATGCCTAAGATTCTTGCATGTGAAGATGGATCTAATGCAATCTACATCCGTTGGTGGTGTTGGTGGTCGGATTTAGCGATCCCCATTAACCGGGCTGCCGATCTCATTGCGCCAATGAAAAGGTCAGTCCGTCCACTCTTTAGCATTCTGTTGCTGATTGTGTTTGCTATTACCCTTAGCTGCCGGATCCTAATCCGCCATGGCGGCGGCTTCAGCTCAACTGAGGTCGAAACGAATGTCATTATCCAACCACCAGTCCCAGTTTTCAACTCTACACTGCTAAAATATGCAGCTACTGATATAGGAGAAGCTCAAGCAAAACAAGAAATAGAGAAGTTGTTAGAAGGTAACTTTGCTAGTCGTGGGAGGTATAGAACCTTTGATACTTGGCGAAGGTTCAACCACCGTGATATCAGAGCTAGCTCATCCAGGGGCGTTCCTGTAATGCTCAGGTCACCGCAGTTTTATAGGTATTGGTTAGACTTTAGAAGGGTATTGCATGATTGGGCTCGAGCCAAGAGGTATCAACCTGATATATTGAATGAATTGATAGGACTGGTGAAGAATCCAATTGATGAGCATAATGGATTAGTGAGTTCAAACAGCAAGTACAGTTCTTGTGCTGTAGTGGGGAATAGTGGGATTCTGTTGCAAAAAGACTATGGAGAGTTGATTGATAGCCATGAAACTGTCATCAGATTGAACAATGCAAGAACAGAGAGATATCAGCAACATGTTGGATCTAAAACTAATATTTCCTTTGTAAATAGCAACATATTGCATCTTTGTGCCAGGAGGCTAGGATGTTTTTGTCACCCATATGGGGTTAATGTCCCAGTGGTGATGTATATTTGTCAACCTGTGCATTTCTTGGACTATACCATTTGCAATTTGTCTCACAGGGCACCATTGATTGTCACTGATCCACGTTTTGATATGTTGTGTGCAAGGATTGTGAAGTACTACTCCTTGAAACGATTCGTAGAGGAGACGGGAAAGTCATTTTATGAATGGAGCTCTGCACATGATGGTTCTATGTTTCATTACTCTTCTGGTTTTCAAGCTGTAATGCTGGCCGTTGGGATTTGTGATAGAGTTAGTGTATTTGGCTTTGGAAAATCCACTTTGGCTAAACACCATTATCATACTAATCAAAAAGGTGAGCTTAAGTTGCATGATTATGAAGCAGAGTATGATTTTTATCATGATTTGGTGAACACTCCTCAGGTAATACCATTCATTTCAGAGCAGTTCAAGTTTCCTCCTGTGGTAATTTATCAATGAAAATTTCCCAGTTGGATCTTTTGTTTCAAGCTTAAATCTCTGTATTGTTGTAATTGTAATCACTCCCCTACACTGAAAATACTGTTATTAGAGACTTTCGTTTCATTTTCTTATCCTATACCATCCAAAGATAATTTAGGTATGAAAATTTGGCTACAAACCCAAAATTTGTTTTCTTTTATTGTTTTGAACTTGCTGATACATGAAATTTATTAATATATCTTGGAAGATCTTGGGCTGACTCTCCATTCTTATCATAAAAGCTTCCACTTCTCTTACAGAAAAGGTTAAGCGCGTCTATCAATCCCATTGCCATGCACAAATATGGGACAAGCAGCATTTTCCTACACTTTCCGAGAAAACATCTAAACACCAAAAGAACGAAACTTCCGACTGAATATTTATAACTTGTTATTGTCTAAACCAGGGGAAGCGACATCCAGGATCGCAAGCAGATAAAGCCTCGTGATGAGTCAGGTTTGTTTCTTGCCCTTCTCAAAAGGTAGCATTTGTTGGGAAAATGCTCCTTTGCTTTAGTATTATATCATCTACTGGATTGCATTTGCATATTACAACCAAAAAACCTAAACTACAAAACTACTGCATACATATGACCGTGTTAAACCTACAGCTTAGTCCAGATAATTAACAAAATCTGTCAACTACTTGCTAAGCTTTTGATCTAAATCCTGTCAAGTACCATGTATCTACCTACCCACCACCCAAAAGAACAGCAGAAGCAGTGGACAAAAACGTCTCCTAGTAGCACAAAAGCCTCCTCGGTTTACTTCTTGTACTCATGGCTCTGCAGTGTCCATCACCACATCCTTCTCCTCATACTTGACTCCCACCAGGAACATTATTCTTGTCTGCAATCCAACTGAATTATGAATCTTGGATGCTAAATGAAAATTTCAAAGCAAGCACACCATTACTACCTGTTTAGGATCGTAGACGGCATACTCATTGTATTCAAGCAGGCTATCTTTATGCTCTGATGGTATCAAGCGACCACAAGGAACCTTAATGTCACCTTCCCACATGAAGTGTTCTGATTCATCTGTTTTCTTTCTTCCAAGCCCCTTTACTCCAATCTTTCTCTCTTCTAATGATTTTGTATCCTGAGTCATCAAGTCGCAGAAAATTTTCAGGAATCTCGGTTGTCTGATAATAGGCTGCAATTTAGGAAGGGGAAAAACTTGCCTCTGGTACGCTTGAAACCTCAGTAATATGATCTCCTTGGGAAACAATAGCCAGAATTAAGAATCCTTCTGGCCTATCTACAGCAGTAAAACCATACCTAGCTGCTTCTGCAGCTGCATCAGAACAAACAATTGCCTTGCCAAACTACCAAGACAATCACAAACCAATTCATTAAGATTTCCACTCAATCAAACATAGTTTGGGAGTGATTGATTTTACCATATAACCAGGCACAGGAAGGGAACATGAAGCTGGCAAGAATCCTTTCTTCAAATGCCTTAACAAGTTTGAGCTTCTTGTACCTTCAAGGAAACAAAGCGAGTTATTCCTACAGCAGAAAATGGAACGTTATATGACGAAATATAGTTGATATCTCACCACACCATAGGAGTATTTTGTTTGGCGACTTCTTTATTTCATCCATTGAAGGGCAGGCACTTGGTTCAACAGCAAAAACATTCTCCAACGATACTCCATAATCCTAACCCAGAACGCATAAATAAAACAAAAGCATACCAACATTGCAGAAAGCAATGCATGAGATAAAAGGTCTTACAATGTCGCCGACTTTGATCGGTTCATAAGTTTTCTCCAGGTACTGCGCGATCATTTTGTAGTTATCAGAATCCTTCTCAAGTGGAGAAATCGAGCACCCCAATTGGTTGAATCGATCTGACAATGGGTCATCGAGGGTTGAGCCAGACATATCCCCCACAAGATGAGAGGCCACAGTTATATCTCGGACAGTCTCAAATGCTGCTGCGACCTACAAAATAATCCAGTAATCTTAAGTGTTGATTTTGAACAACTTTTGTAGTATATGTAGAATTGATAAGAATGCCTGTATTGGGTTTACATTATCTGCAAGTTCATCATAGTCCCTGAGGATCGAAGGCCTGGTAGAGTGCATGAGAGTAAACCATCTTTGGCTGTAATCTGACCAAACAGCCTCTGCCTTTTGCCCAGTGCCTTTCATTGATTTCACTGCTTCTACAAACTGAACTAGGAGTTCCTCACCTGAATGTGATCAGTTCTTTATATGAGAGTGAATGAATGAATTGATGCAAAGGAAGGGAGAAGAAATCCTCACATCTTTTCAAGTGGACATTGGAAAGCATCCCCATTGGTAGATCAGGGGGGTCTAAACCCATCTCCATCAAGGCATACCTATGTTGAAAGTTGAGACATGCCTCAGATTAATCTAAATGTTCAGGAACCAAATGGGTAAGGGTTTGTACCTATAAATCTCCTGACTGCACAAAATCTTCAGAAAATTTGCAACCTTGGGCTCAAGGTTACAGTGTGCTGCTGCAACTCCCAGCTGCCTTAGTCCAAGCCCTCCATGTCTGACATCAACTCCATCATCCTATCCACAGAAAGAAAAATCCTATCAAGCAAGGCCATATCTAATCAAGAACATGATCCGTAATATATAGGATGAATGTAGCTAGAAAAAGATTTAACTGCACCATGTCAATAGGAAAGAATTTTAATAGTTTCTTTTCGATCTTTTTCTCTCTTTCCCACGGCTCAAATTCATTCCCTGTAACTCCTTCAAAGAGCCTTATAAACTCCTGAACAGCATTATCCACATTTTCCCACTCTTCAAGCCTCTCCTCTGCTCTTGGGTCATCACCTACTCTCCCATTCTTGTAGTATAGATGCAAGTTACTCTCTGGTACAGAGATTAGTTGCATTATACAGTATCTGGCACCAAAATAATACAAATAATATAAGTCTACAACTAGTTGACTGAAAGAAGCATATAATGCTAAAGAGATCTTCCATATTACTCATTTATTTCTCGTCCCATGTCGCAGAGGGAGAAGGCACAGTTATACAATATGCCATCTCTCTCAAATATCTGCCCACCACGTTCCTGCAATTTAGTGTCTCTATAGACTCCTCTTTTACCATATAGTTTGAGCTGCACTCACACAGTTTCTTGATTAAAATTGGCAAGAAGTATTTCTCCTACAAGTCGAAAGATAGGAAAGTATATATTTACTTCTGCTACCAGCGACTCGAGACTTTCTTCGCTGGCTTCTTGTTTATCCCATGGGATTCCTTTGCCTTCCACTGAAAGATCAGAGACGACATCATAAGCATCCAGGGGCTGTTGTTCTTGCTTCTCTATGCTTTCAAGCAACCATGCTTCTCTCACAACAGGTATGCCCCTCTCCCTTCAAAAGTAATTCAATAAATATAGATGTTAATATTTTGCTGTTCACTTCACAAAGCCTAAAGTAATTTCTTTGCTCACATTGCTTCTGATAGCTTGGAAGAACCACCACGTTCTCGCTCAGCCGGTGAAACAACCAGACAAGTCACCCCTATGGAAGTTGATGCAAAAATGCCATTAATAGATGAACACAAGAAATTGAAAACCAAACCAATTCAGAAGGTAATCAACCAAAGATGAAATGAATTAAGTTACCCATTACGGAATTGGAGACCTTCCCTCCATTTTTCTCAATGATCTTTTTCCAGTAATGCTGCATAAATCAATGAGAATATTCATCTACTTAGCAATGCAGTGCACATGTAATACAAATGGTCAACCAAGAATTGCTGCTGCAGTTTCAATGGAGTTCCAACTGCTATTGAGATGCATTGAGAAACACCATTTGTAAAACAAACACTTCAAAATTGCTTTTCACAGAAGTGCTTTCTGAAGTAATGGCAAAAAACATCAAGAAAATAACCATAGAAAAGGACAGTACATACATGGGTTCGAGAAAGACGGCCAGACAAAGAAATCATCATTCCAGCAAAAGGCTTGGCCGGAGCACCTGAATCCCGATGAGGCCGGCGGCTGGGGTCCTGATACTTCTTGAGCAACTAAAAAGACCGGACAAATAGGACTCGATAAAATGATACAAAAATTTAAGAGCAGATAAAACATATGATGGGGGGAAAATTACATCTGCAATAGGGGAGTTTAGAACAGAATCAGGTAATTTGATTGGCTCCTCTCTTCTTGGCGGATTACTTGTCTTGAAAGTGCAACTAGACCACTCACTATAAAACCCTTTGCAAGAGTACCTCTTACCATCAAATTCCAAATTGCAGTCACATAATGGACACTTCCCAAGTGCTCCCAGAAACAGCAAATCTTGGCTGTTCAAAATGATCATAATAATTCATGCATACTCCTAGTTAATTACTTTCACTAGTTAATCAAAGGGGATCAACTAACCATTTAGTGATAACAGACCCATCAGAGCCAGAGGAATCCTGGTTATTCATATCTAATATTTCTCGCATTTGAGCAACAGAAAGGTGTTCTCTAATGGATTTGCAGAAATCTTCAAACTCTTTAGCAATGTCAGCCTTGGTTTTCCCATTAGCACGATCACTTTCGTTGTCGGGTTTGGCCTTCTTTGGAGATTGTTCTCCCTCATGTCCCTTGTTCTCTGCCTTCTGCTTCCTTGTCATCACTTTCCCTTCATCAGCAGCTGGGGCATGAGCTTGAGACTTTGTTTCATGGACCTTCACACGTCCATGTAAACATAATTAACCAACTAGTGATCCACCAACTTCAATATACAAAGTCTTGCTCTCCATATTCTTAACTCTACCAAATAAATAAACTTGACGATGTTCTTAATAGTATTTCTCAGGCAAGTTTCTATCAGACCACTGATATAGCAAGTTATATATGTTCATTTTGTTCTAAATGACAACACAGAAACTAAACAAGGAAAGGAAAAAAAGAGAGGAAGCAGAAGCAACAAACCTTCATATCAGTTTCAGTTTACACAAGAAAGCTGTAAGAATTTTGCTGCTCCAATTGAAACTACCAACTAGCGATTTTGAGACAACTTGCGGACTCCCTGTAACCATAGGGACAATATACCTCCTAAATAGACACGTAAAATGCTTGGGTAGCAAACACCGTAGCTGCTGTGTCTTCCCATAAATTGAACATGTGTAGTGAGGTTTACAGTCAGTTGCCACGTGTCCAAATGGGTACATTTGATAGCCCTGAACCCTTGACATGTGGTAATTAGGCAGTAAGTCTCCAGGGTTTTATGTCGTTTGAGTGTGTGCATGCATGGTTTCTCTGTTTTTTGAAACTTGGCAGCTCCTTGGTTCCATGAACCAACACCTGGATGCATAAGCAATTAAGCTATGGCTCCTCTCATGTGCCGTTTTCTACTTTAATGATGGTTGGTTAAGAGTATATATATATATGATGACAAAAATTCTTCTTTTTTTATTTTATTTGGTTTTAACTATATAGTTTAAATAAATATTTACATATTAATTAAAGATAATTTTAGAATATTTTCAATTAAATTTTAATTTTATATATATATTCTTGCTTGCTTTTCCTCTTCTTCTCCGACAAAGCATAGTGGAGGACCCTAAGCTTCAAAAAACTAAAAAAAACAAAACATGAAACAGTGGTCTGATCAGACATTTTTTTTTCTCCTACAACTTTATATATATGGTCGGTCAAGCCTACAACAACTAAATGAAATTTCAAAAACCATGAGAGTGATATGGTGCTTTCTTTGAAAAAAAGAGACAGTAAAAATCTTATATTCACATTCATAGATGGGACTAAGAAAAACCCTTTTGTGGGTTTGGATTAGCTTTCACTGTCCTATAAACCCTAATTAATATAATAGAGAATAAGGCTATAGAAATGAGGTTTTTGAGCACCAAATCATTGTGGAGTTGATGATGTTATATCAAAATATAATCTAATCTTTTGGGTTGGTGAGCCCTCCATATTGGACTCTCTTGCTCTAACTTGTTCATTTTGCCTTTGACATTACACACTTCCCATTTATATTTACTCTCTCTCTCTCTCTCTCTTTCCTTCAAATTAATTAACTTCTTTCTACACCCATCTTGAGTTTTTAGTTTTTTACTATACTTATATTTTGATGAGACAAACAAATCTCTCTACTAAGTTTGATGTTGTTTATATATATATATATATATAAAGAATTATTAGGGTTAGGGTTAGGGCTAAGGATAATTTTATAAATATGATTATTCTTTGCTAATACTATTTGTTATTAAAAAAATTATTCATATAATTCATATTCAGATAAGAAAAAGTTGAACAATAAAAAAATTAAAGAATTATTTATTTTTAAAGTTAAATTAAAAAAAAATATATATATATATATATATAAAGATGTAATTATTAATAATGATTATATTTAGTAACATTTTTATAAATTACTTTATTAAAGATAACAATATTGTGATAATCCTAAGGGTCCCCTGTATCCCGATCCAATAGAATAGCAATGTAAGTGGAAAGCCGAGGATTTTGTGCGCACAAGGGACCTATTTACATAAATGAAACTTTCACTCTATCGCTATCGTGTATCGAACCATGACCATTATACTAAGTCACCACTTTCGTTACTACTAAATAAAGCATGTGCGCTCATTAAAGATAATGATAATGATATATATCTATATATGTGTGGTTGCTTCTTTTTAGGTAAAATCATAAAATTAAATTTGATAAAAGAAAAATTCAAGAAATTTTACAATAGAAATAATGAAAACTGAAAACAAACAAAATCATCATCACTATATTAATGAAAAGATTACCAGTTAATTAGCAATGAAGCGAACAAATTTTCTCCATTAAATGTTGGAGAGATGAGATGATCATCACAAAAAGAAAAAAAGTAGCTTGAATATTGTATTCATGATCTATCTCACACAGAAGAAAATTCATCAACTTCATCACCATTTCAGAAGGTAATCATCCATCTTCTTTATTCATCTGCTCATCATCTCCCACCAAGTGCTCCGTAGCAAACCGCTCCCTCTGTGCCTCTCATTCTCTTGAGAATTTTTTGTTACTGAGCACAAGCTTAGGTACGTAATCAGCAGATGTTACATAGATATAACTATATATAAATAGAGAGAGAGAGAGAGATCATTAGATATAGCTTTCAACTCCCAAAAAAAAAAAAAAAAACATGCGAAAAAACGAACAGAACATGCAAAGAAAGATGGACCCATCTAGTGAACGAGTTCATCTTCTTCAGAGCCAGTGATGCATTCTTTGTCATCTTCAAAACCTTCAAGAGAAGGATGAGGAGAGTGACCTTTTCCAAAAGACCTAATGTGATCTTTGAGAGATCTTTTGTGTTTGAAATCTGAACCACAAGTACAGTACCATAGCTTTCCACAGTTCTTTTCATGGGTTCGCCAATCTCCTTTGACTGCAAATGTTTTCCCACATTTTCTGCACATAAATGGCTTGGCTCCATGCTTTCTTTTGTAGTGGGTTTGAAGGGTTCTGAAGTCTTTCAATGGCTTTGCTCTTGGATGGTTTATATTGTTCTTGCACCCTTGTGCACAGCAATAGCAAGGGAGTCTCAGCATTGCTGCTGGTTGTGTTCCTTTTAGTGAGTCTGGTCCCCTTCTGAATTCAGACCCATGCCCCCACATATGCATCTACAAATCCACATGTTAGTTCATTTCCATAAAAAGACAACATCACCATAATCATTATTTTCCGTAATGATTTTTCAATGTTTAGTTAATAAAAGAAATTATATTATGGGAAATTATTGATAATTAAGGAATGGGTATCCAATAAAGTAGCAAATTGAGCCCTTCTTATCTCTTTATCTTTAGATAATTTCTTGAATTTCTTGTATAGTTATATATATATTGGCTCTTGACATAATCATTCAGAGCTTCTTTACACATCTCCTTTTGTATCCTTTTTGACAATATTGAATCCACTTTCATCTCTTCAATCATTTTGTGCTGCTTAATTATTAACTCCTTTTATTATAATTTCATGACTTCCACTTGCCTCCCAACTTCCTTAATTTCTTCCCTTAGCAAGAGACTACACAGTTGAATCTACGTATATAAATATGTATAATGATTCTAGTTGAATAAGGTATAGAACTTGAAATCCAACTTGATTCTGCTATGTCCATACAATTTAATTAGGCATACAAGCTCTAATCATTATAAGCAAGTACAAAGATACTCATTAAAGTAAATTTCGAAGGCAAAAAGAAGGGCAATCGGATATATATAGAAAACATAGGCGTAGGCTCTAACTGGGGTGGGTGTAAGATATAGCTCATAGGTGGAGGACTACTTTTCTTGGAAACTTGTATATGAAACAACTTGACATATAAAGTTTCTTTTAATTCATTTGTTATTTGAATCCAATATCCTAATATCACAGAGATAAATCTCTTGGCATGAACTTTATAGAAATGAATATCTTCTTCTGATCATATATGTATATATACAAGCAGGAAATACACATTAGTCCCTCTTTTGCAGGTTTAATTTTAAGGCCAAAGTGTTATAATGATAATGTCTTGTTTTTAATTTTTCATAATTCTGTACGAAGTCACTGATTAAAGAAACAACTTTACGTGATCTTTTTACACAGATACGCTGTGTTATTACTTGTCCCCACAATGAATACAGTTTCTTGAACTGCTACTTACCCCCCAGAAGTTGCTATAACAAAGTCTGTCACTCTCTCCACCAAATACAGAGATAGAAAATATCATGCAGTATGCATATTGATCAACTTTAGAATTATCTCTTCATACAAATTCAAGAAAGAAAAGAGAAATATGAGAGAGAGAGAGAGTCTGTGCGTGTGAATTATGCAAGAACTGTTTATGAATCCCAATTTTGAACATTCATATATATAATATAAAGGCAGGACGAAGAGAAAATGGACTCCAAGGAAAATCACAGAGGGAGAGATCATGCATACCCAACGATCTATAATCATTCTTGATGGATCTATATAGTCCTAAATCGTTCATGTCCAGAAGAGAATAAAGAGAAGAAGAAGAAAAGAAACTAATTAAGGAAAAAATATATATATATTTGAGAAAAATTGACTAACCTGCATATTATTGTATCTATTGAAGGTTTTGTTGCATATGGAGCACTCAAACTGCATAGGCCCTACAAGGATCTGGGAAGGAGTTGGGATCCAAAACCTACTCTCTGTGTTGAAAGAGCAGTGTTCATGGAAGCTTTTCTTGATGGGTGGTTGTTGTTGTTCTTTAAAATCAAAAACTTTGGTATCAACTTGAGAATCTCCACTACTATTAGGGAGTCCAATGTGCAAAGCCACTGTAACCTTGTGATCAATCTTGTCATCTTTAAGTCCAAAACTAGTTTCTTGCACCCCCATATTCTCTTCTTTCAATGGTTTATTATCTGTGAGTCTGCTTAGAAGAGGCAAGCATTGGATGGTTTCTTGAACAAATTCTTGCTGCTGAGGCTGTGGGTACAAGAGGTGAACATGTTGAGTGGCAGAAGAAGAGGAGGAGGAAGAAGAAGAAGAGGAGGAGGAGGAGGAGGAGGAGGAAGAAGAAGAGGAAGATGGCTTGAGCCATTCAATGAAAGTAGGAGTTTGAAAGCAAAGATTGTTGTGATGAAGAGGGTAGTTCCAAAAACCCATAGTTTGGAGAGAAGAGATGAGGAGAAGCCCTTGAAATGTCTTAAAGAGATGGTTTATATGTAGACTTTATGTGGGAAAGCTTAGCAATACTTAATGGTTGGTTTTTGAAAGATGGTTTGGTTTGTCTTTTAGGAAGTCTTTCTTCTCTACTCCTTTCTTTTCAACCTTGAGAGGGAGAGAGAGAGAGGGAGAGAGATTAGTGGTGGGGTTAGGGAAAATGACATGCAAAAATGGGACTGATCAATAAATGAAGAGAATCCTAGAATAGTTTCTTGGACTATGTATACTTATAATAAGGCCACAACTTGGATATAATGATCATTATAAATTAATATTAAAAATTATGATATATCTCACTTATAAATTTATTGATAATGTTCATTCATAGTAGAAAAAAAGAAATGAAATAAGATAAAACATGTGAATATGTTTGTGACAAAAAAACATTGACAAAGAGAGGGAGGATGACCTCACTCATGGATGGAAGGAACAAGGAAACACCATTTTGTCAATACCTAAAAGAAATTTATATTAAAACACAAACAAAACATAATATTAGAATGTTATTAAATGTTTCGATATGTGTTTAGTGAGTTCGAGATTTCGAATCTTATGTATGGAATAAATTTTTATTTGAAAATATTTTATTTTTTAATTAATTAACTCGGTGCGAACTGAATTATTTTCTAAAATATATTTTAATATTTAAGTTTAACTTCTCTCGTCATATTATTATTTTATATCTACAGAATGATTTTTTTATATATATTATATTTCATAATAATTAATTTGATATTATTTTTATTTTATTTATTTGTTTTTTTTTTCTTTATACTTCCAACTATAATAATTTAGACTAATTAAGCTGTATGCATATCAAGATTCCAAATGAATCATGTTTGGAAGCAATTAATTAATTAAAAACTCTTTAAAATAATTAATTCTGTATTTTTCGATTTTATCAAATTAATTGGGTAAAAAAAGTGTATATATAATAATAATCAAACTATATTTATAGTTAATAGATTCATTATTACGAAATACGTGATGTTTTAATTAAGGATTTTTTGTTTATTAAGGGGAAGAGTGTTCGACATTCTTTTTCTTTAAATAAGATTAAAAGTTTGAATTTCATATAAGACTTAAATCTTCATTTATATAAATCGAATTATTTCTACAGCTAAGATAAAAAAAAAAAAAAGTAAAGGCAAATGTTGCTGCATTTTTCACTGTTCTTATTAATTTGAGCATACTGCATCTTACAATGCTCAACTGTCGTGACTGCCATGCATGTCCTACATTACCTACTATATGGAATCCTTTCAGACATGTTTTAAGTCGGTACGTACCTTGTGTCGAAACCCTTTAACCACAAAACAAAAACTACACATATTATAAGGTTTATTATTTACATTGTTTAAGGTTGTTATGATTGAGTATAAATTAGGGTTATGAAAAATAAATTAAATAGAAGAGAAGAGGGTAGAGGTTGAGGAAAGGGAAGATGATGAGCCAAAATGATGCAAACACTGATCATCGTGAGTGAGGCATGGCAATAATAATATTTTCCGACAAGGTAGATATCTTAACCGGATTTTCAGGGGATGTAATATATAGCTTTCCTCTCTTTTTTTTCCTTTTAACCTTTTCTTTATGTACCTTATGTGCACTGTCTTTGATTCTCTCTCTATACTTCTTTTCCAACATACACACACACACA
>CAOGCB010632974.1:0-13506 GCA_948266635.1 Cnidoscolus chayamansa
AAAAAAAATGGTCCATAGCTAGGTAGCCTGTACTATCAGCAACATGAATTATCATCAATCAGTCATTAAGGTCTGTGGGTATGAGTTTGATTGCAAATTGACACACCTAAATCACCAATTGGGTATCATTTTGGCTGTGAGACAAGGAAATCATCATGATTTTTTGTTTTAAAGTTATTTATTATTTTAAGAAAAATGAATGAATTTTTTAGTTTATTTTCATCTTTTTTTTTTTCTCTTTGTATGAGAAAATTGATAAGAGATAATTAAACCAAATGAAGATGTAATCTTTTTTTAACTATTATGTAAGGTTTTAAGTAATAAATAAAATATGATATTATATTATATGGATTATTTGAGTCAATTTCATTAAGAGTGTTGTGTTGGTTTGGTAATGGGGATGGCTTGTGAATTGTGACAAGGGGTAAGAAGATAACAAAGTAGTAGCAATTGACAGGTTCATGCACTAGAAGTCCCAACCCCTGGGGCAAGGCTCTTTCTTAAGAATAAGATACCTTGTTTTTCAAATTTCTCCTTTTCTTTTAATAACCATAACAAAAATAGGTTTCTGACTCTTTTCCTCATTTAATTCACCAAATAAAATCATATTCAATTTTTTTACAGCCTTTAATATACTCATAATGATATTCAATATTAGATAGAGAAGCTATGGAAAAGACCATTATTAAAATCCAAACATATGGCCTTCTAATACAAATCAATCTGTAGACATCACCTCAAGGATCAAGCTCCTCGAATCTCCCCATTATGGATGACAACTGTACTAAAAATTTAATGCAGCTCCACCTTCTTCAGGGCTAAGATGGCTGGCCGGAATCAACCATCAATAGTGAAACACAAATTTAGAGGATCAATTCTCTCTTTCCATGGGCTAGAAGTGTCAGCCTATTTGGAAATTAAGATTTTATGAAAGTTCAATTTAATTATTTTTTGAAGGAATTTCATATTTTCTGCATAAAATGTTTAAATTCATCATATATTCACAGACATCTTTTAGATTAGACATCAATGTCAACATTCTACTTGGAACCTCAAGTTTTATTTCTCATTGAAGAACAAGATCTAATTGCATAAACAGGCATGTCCAGGCTCAATGTTATCCTATATTTCGCATTGGCAAAAGTTCATTGTACTATGCCCGCCAAACATTACTTAGAATGTGTTTGTTATCGTTGCTTGCTTTGCTATTGAATGGAACATCAAAATAAATATTTTAATAAGGAGCATTAATAATTAATCGACTTAAATTCAACATAGCTTATTTATAAGAACTCTAAAATGGTTGAACTTTTTTTTTTGTGTAACTTTTTTAGTACATTACAGATTGGATGGCATATAGAACAACATCGCACTCGACAGCGCTGCAGTGTACAACTTGCAAAGGACCGATGCACAATATTTCACAACTACGTACATTACCACCCTCTCTCGCACTAACATCAAAAGATTAGCAAAAAGATATTAAAGGCAAAAAAAGAAATGCCTCTGTGTTGACGAGGACGGAAATTCTGCAACATTGCAACTTGACAAGAAAAACATCTGGGGAAAACAACTCAAGATGCCGATATACCGTCCCTCTTCAGCAATTCCTGAAAAAACAGACACCAAAATTTTTAGTTGGTAGCCATTGCAGCAAGTTTCTCCAATTTTTTCTCATCTTCAAATTGAAATATAGTGTACCAGTTTGGTTGCAGTTATTGACAGACGTTGCCTTTCTCTTTTCTCCCGTCGGCACTCTCCACACCAACTGGAGAAATCCTTCTGATATTTCTTCAGCTCTCGGAAAACTGAACTGAAAGGGATAAAAATTATTGGGATCAATACTATTTATTGATAGTTAAAAACAACAAATTGCAAACTTATCCGACTCATTTTGTCCAAGAACAAAAGCAAAAAGTAAAAGGGAAATGCCACTTAATGTTGATATTGAGCAGGTATAGTATATACCATGGTAAATAAAACTTCTTCCTCTAAACTGTTGCTTATCTAAAACAAAAACCAAGGATCAATCTCCGAGGTTCCAATCTGTAGCCTTCCAACTTCTATAATATTTATTTGAACACTCAGATTACTTAAAATTTGTGAATTAGCTAGCACTATTCATTTCAGTTCATCCAACAACTGAACTAGGATAAGTTTTAAACAGAACGTATTTCTAAGCACATCAAATTTTCGAGTTCTATTAATTAAAGCTCCTATTATTTAATTGTGTCCAACTGAGCTCCCAACCTCTCCAATTTAAGCACATTGGGACTTCCTTGACAACAGAAATATATTATTTGAAAAAAAGAGAGAAAAAGAGAAAGAGGAAATTCATAGACTGCATTGCTTTTCCACAATGGAAACTGAAGTTAGAAAGAAAGGAAAACTCATTATTACATAAACTTTTCAGATTTTGCTTATCCTCCAGTACAGCCAACAATGAGTTTCTTTCTTTGTGCCATTTAAATAGGACCTCAGAATGCTTAACTAGGAAAAGGTTCAACAAACAAAAATTAAAAGTTCAAGGACTTAGAAATGGTTTTTCCAAAAATTTACTGCCAAATTAGACGCCGCAAATAATTATGCTTTAGTTAGCTAAATACTAAGCACAAACCAAAAAAAAGTTGATTAAAATACTAATATTAAGCCTGACACATTGGACTGAAGAGGATTTGTTTTTAAGAAAGGAAAGATGCATAAGTCTCAATCACAAGGAAATAGAGAGAGATACCTTCTGCACCACAAAATTAGGTTGCACCGATGCCCAGAAGTTGTTGCTCTAGCACCATGACGATGGCGGCCACGATGAAGTACAGCACGGCCCGGAACATGGACATAATCCAAAATTTCCTACAGATGTACGGTAAATGAATACTTATCAGTTATCAGGCAACTCTTCAGCAACTTAAAAGGGCAAGTTACCCAACCACAACAGTCTTTTGGTTGCCGAGAATGGCCAAAACCCAAATGCCTTCCTTGATGTTTGCATCTATAAATCTCAACCTTTTCCAATACTTGTATATTCACCACCCCTTTTTGGTACATAAATTTTTGCCTTTTGTTGGATAGGAAGACATAAATGACTATCTTGGATGACATTTTCTAGAGTTCCCCAAGACTTTTACTATAATATATAGTATCATCATTTGAAATTATGCAAATCTGAAAAGTTGAAATATATTCAATATATAAACTATAGTAGACCACATCAATAAAAAGAAAAACAGAAGTAATGTTGGACATGAGCATACCTCTGGTTGAGTTTCAGTATTCACATGTTTATCACATCGTACACCTCGAAAAAACAATTCTCCACCGTAAAATTGCTTACCCAAGCAAACATTCAAGGTGACTTCTGAATCATCTACATGGAAACCTAGAAAGAGAAGACTGCTGAGATTTCACAAAAGCTATTGAAGATACAGCTTTAAAAGCTTGGAAGGTGGACAAACAGAGAGGGAAAGACTTGCACTTTGCACTTGTAATAAAAAGAAGAAAATGTATTTTACCATTCTAAAGCCAGAAAAGAAGATCGCCGTCAGTAAATAAATAATATCACCATCTATTAGAAAAAAAATAAAGTTCCAGTGTTGTTCCTGATGTCAAAGCTAGACGACTAAGAAGTCATAACAATTATAGAGAAATTATTTCATGCTAGGCTTTCACCAGAAGAAGAATCAAAAGCAAGAGAGACCATGAGAAACTTCTCAAGCTTCTCCAACAGGCAGATAATAAAAGATTGACCATATATAATAAGCTATATAACATTATTATTAACAGCAATAGGAGAGAACATTCAAGTAAGCACTTACCAAGCTCAACATCCCTATCCACTCCATATTCAACAACAAAACCGTGATGAGAATCTAGAGTCAATCCACCAACTTCAGGAAAGAAAACTACAAGGACATCATTCATAAATAATGAATTCTACAAATGAAATGAAACTCTTTATGTGCATTTAAATCCCTAACTGAATATAGGTATATTACCTTTCGACATGGGACGTATATATTCATCCATCAATTTGTCAAGAACAGTTTCTAGACCAAAGTCATCTAGAACAGCACCATACTTGTTCATTGTGTTTGGACGCATTATTCTGAATTTTGTCTCGTGAACCCATCTTTCAAAATGTTCCACCTAAGTAGTCAAAATCTGATAAGAAAGTGCACAAACTAAAATATAAGAACATGATAAACAACAAGAATAATGGGATGATACCTCAGACATCAACATTTCACAGAAACTTGGCTGAAGCATTTCAAATACATAAACTCCCGGTGTCGGTTCCACCAATATACTTCTAAAACTCTCTTCAGTGTTTTCATTAATTGCTTTGAGAAATGAGGGAACAAAGAAGTTAACAGCATTCATAGTATAAAGCTCCCTATATAGAGGCTGCAAAAAGGAGGAAACAGGGTAAAGAAGCAAGATAGTTTACACTCATGTGCTATGAAAAAAAAATAACTATCAAAATCTAATCAGCAGATAGAATTCAATATATCACTTTCGCCAGTCTAGCTATAATAACATATTAAAATAGTAGTATAGACAAGAATATTTGCTATACAAATTCACCCAATCCTTTCCATATTAAAAATGTATGCTAAAAAGACATGCACAAACATCTCATACACAGCAAGCAGTCGCACATCTAGAAAATTTTGTCAATAGAAGCATTATTCTGACCTAAAGGTTTGAAAATTCATGGACTTTGCGCAGCTATTCAATTTTATCATAATTGTTTTAATTTTTATCAATTTTATTCACGCAGTCCTGATTTTGTTTCTATTATATCCAACGAATATGGGATGTGTAACACAGCATTGAGATGGAAGCCCCTCCTGAACCCTAGAAGCATCCAATTAGCAAATATGAATCACAAAAGGCATTAATTAGTCTCATTGGCAGGACAGGGAAGGAAAATTTTCCAGAACACAGTTGTTGGGTGGCTCTTAGGGCTCAAGGAGACCCGCTTCTTTCTTCAACTAAGCAAGTTATATTCCAGAATGGGCATATGCTCCAAACTCATTGAAATTTGAATGTGATGAAAACTCAATTAGTAAATTATGAACCAAAATAATACAAATGAAAGCATATGATAGAATCATAAAAAAGTAAGACATTTTCAGACCATTAGCTTATAATTTTTTAAAATTATTACAATTACTCTTACCATCCTTTCATATTGTCACATTGTTGTATAATTTTTCATTTTTAATATATATATAACAGCCATTCACTCACTTATTTCTTATATAATTTTTAATGGATAATTTATGTTCATAATAGAGTTCTTTTCGTTGGAGAGAGAAAGAGAGAGAGTTGGGGAAAAATAAAATGCAAATACAAGGGTTCTGCATGGACATTCAAATTATTTTAACAACAAATAGTGTATTTAAAAGATTAAAAAGGCCAAAATCTGAAGGTTAATTGTATTTCTGCTCCGTACTTGAAAACATCCCAACAGAAAGTAATATAATGACTTATATCATAGCCCAACTTAAAAACAATAAGTAGACAACTTAAGAGATGGAGTGGATTAAGTGGAGGCATGACTAGAAAAATTTTAGCGAGTGAAGTGAATAATTGAAAATGACCTAATTAAATGAGGTAGCAAGGCCACTGGGCCCAATAGCAAATCTAACCCAAACAGTAACAAAACTATGCAATTAAAACAGCATTTGTAGATAACCTTTGAGATTACAGATTTACAGCATATAAGCCTTTCTAAACCAGGAATTATGAAAACTAGAGTCATGAAAACCATATATCCTGGAATATCTGAAAAATTAAGAAACCAATTTAGAACATGTGACTCCTCTGCTGAATTTTCACCGTTGAGTTTACCTGATAGTTTGATATAATCTTCTGCCTGTACTCTCTATGTTTTTGAACCTGCCAGTTGACAGCAAGAAACAATGAGTGAGAGATTTTGACAGGTAAAAAAGACAGCAAAATAAAAGAAATGATGAATAAAATAATTACCAAGTCAAATGGGTGTGAATTAATTACATGAAACTCATCAACTTCTAATATATTAAGAATGTAGGGAAGTTACTAGTAGACCATTATTTGCAATTAATATAAAAGGTACAAAAGAACTGATCTGAAAAGAGGTTTTATTTTCGTTATAGGATCTTCACATCAATTGATAAAAATTAAGTTTTCTTTTTTTTTTTTTTTTGCTATTGGAAATTGCCAGGAATTAGAAGCAAATATGAAACAAAATTCAAAGCCCATTCAAACACCAAATTCACCTTCATAGGTGATAGCATTATCCATCAGACCCGAAATGTTTAGAGCATATCCCGATAAAATATTAAGGGTGTTTATCAGACACTGCTATAAAGAAATAAACAATAATTCAAAGCCAGGGCTCTAAAATAACGCTATACTTCTGCCTGGTTTAGATGGCATAGAGTTTAGCTAAAATGCAGAACCTGGTGTTCTAGACCAAAAAGAAAAAAGATGAATTGCCTAGCAAATTGTCAAAGCAGAATAGTAGTTATCAGGAACTACATTTTGAATCAACAATCCAACTTAGTCCTGCCATCAAGTGGAAAATTTCTCAATTTTCATATATTTCCTACTCAAGCTGCAAAATAGAATCTCTCCCAAACAGCAAATTATCTAAACTTTCATTTCTCTTTCATCCAATTGCTCTCTATTCCAGAAATTAAATTACAGCTTTAACACACATATTGTACGTGTAGACAACGGATGTGCATACGTGAATAGTGGCGTAAATTAAGATACTAAATCGATGCATACACGAGTGCGTTCACCCTCGGGAGAGTAGCGAACGAGAATGTCTCTCATGAACTGGATTTTAGCTTCACGCGACATATTGAGCATGGAAGGAGGTAAGTACCGCTCCAGCGAGCTGAACAGCAGAGGACTGAAATCCGATTGCAAGTCGTCATAGCTATCGGGTTTATGATCGGTGGTAGGGTTCAACCTTAGCCTGTGAGCTACATGAGAAGATAGTACGATGCCGTTTCCATTTCCAATGGGCTTCTTATGCGCATCCAGGGACATTGTTAGAATATGTTTGTTGATTTTGGTTTCACAGAGAGCATAGCAATTCTTGTTCAGAAGATGCAGACGATGGAATTAGGGTTTGTTGATGGGAGAGAAGCAGAAGATTGTTTGTTGTGCAGGTTAGGGTTTGTAATAGTCGCCTGTGAGTTGGTTAGACTGGTTTTGGTGTGGCTCACATGTGCCACGAATCATACGAGATTCTGGACATTAAAGTTTCTGGTTGGTTGAGAGTTCTTATCAGAGTTCCCAACATAGCTCATCTCGAGCTTTCTAGAATTGGAGAGTTAGAACCGGATTGAACCGGCCGTTCGAATCGATTTTATTGAAATTGATCGATTTAGCTGTTAAATATCATAAATAAAATTGATATTCCTTTTGTATTAATTGTTTGTAAAAATTTGATATAGCCTGTTTTTGAATTAAAAAAAAAAATAATCAGTTGGGTCGATTTGCAAGGTTTATTTGGAAGTGTAGGTAAAATTTATATAAAATTAAAAATTTCATCAAAATGGTGGCACGTGTTCATTGTATAAAAGTTCATACGGAAAAGATTACAAAGCTTATAGCCAGAATTACTGAGCAGCAGCCAACTAACTCAGTGGAAAGCCTTCGGCTTTTCACAGGTAGAAAACGAAAACAAAGTATTGAATCATGGCGGTTGATTATAAGGACTAAAGCTACATTTACTTAAAAAGCAATTTGTATTATCGAAAAATATCAAAAGTATTTTTCATAAAATATTATACTTCTTATTTTTTTTATAATATTAAAATAAAAAATAATAATAAAATTATTTAAAAAACATAAAATGGCCTTCTTACAAAATATTACTTTTTAAAAATAATTTGATTTTTATTTTTTCATTAAAATACTTATAGTTAACATATTTTCTTGAAGTATATTAAATATAAAAAATCTGGTAAATATTTTTAGAGAAATAAATGAATTCTAAATATTGTAATTTTGAAATAACAATATTATAGATATTGAATAGTTGTAGTTTTAAAATTATAAAATTAAATAAGTGTGTATTAAAATTATATGAATTAATTCAAAATAATAACAGTTTAACTATTTATAAATTATAACTATTTAAATAAACACAATATTAAAGTGTTAATTATTTTAAATAATATATTTAAATTGTAGAAAGAAAAAAATTATAAAAAGAAAATATGAGATGATTACATAATATATTTGAACTTTGAGGACTGTAACAGTACGGTTATTAAATTTCAAAATATAATATAAAAATATCTTCATTTTAAATTTTATAATATAAAAATATTCGGTGACTTTAACAGTCGATTTCTCAATAAAAGAGTGACTTGACTTGTCCAGTTGTCACCACTCATCTTTTATCTCTCATCATTCACAATACATATTTTATATTTTTTCTATTTCTCACTATTTTCTTTATTCCTTTTCTCTTTTATCTCTGCAACCTTTCCAACACCAGCAAGCCCCCTTTGAACTCTCATTTTTTTACATAAAAAAAAATTGTCTTAATGGTGGTCAATGATTAAAGGATAAATAGTCCACTAATTACATACATCACTCAAAATAAGTTAATTTTTTCTAGTTATATACTAACCATAAAGTTAAATTTATTATGTTTATATATAAGATTTTTATATAATTTTATTTACATTTAAGTTAATTAACAGTATATGTAACATTTTATTCAAATAATTAAAATATAATATATAATCGACTAAAAAATAATAGTTAGAACCAAATAGAATGATTAAACGAGATAATAGATACATCAATGAATTTAAATTGCAAATATAATTAAAAAATATTATTGCAAGAACATTAAATTCATTGTTTTTCTCAATTAATATAAAGACATGCTCCATGGTATTTCTATCGACCATATCAAGTTTATTTTTACTTGAAATTCTTTTGTAGAGCGTTTTTTTTTTTTTAAGAAGAAATACAACGAAGGGCTGTTTGGTATCGCCGCATGTTCCTTGTCCTATTCACTCACCAAAAGCTCCCAGCGGACTCTCCGAGAAAAACAAAAGCCTCCACTGTATTTTCGCTCTTCTTAATAAACGAAAACACAAGAATAAGACTGAAAGGAACACAGTGACCGCCAGAAATCTCATTTCTCGTAGGCATCAGTTATCAAACACCTTTCTTTATTTCTCTCTGTCTCTGATACTGATCTTGATCTAATCGTTACTATTGAACACCATGGCCTGTGTAAGTTTCGCTAAACTAACCGCAGCGTCGTCCTCTTGGATCGGCCAGCAGTCCTTTGGTCAGCGACCTGGATCATCCTCAAGTCGCCTAAATACTCGTCGAATCTCCCTCCCGATCCGTGCTAGCTCATACAAGGACGAGCTTGTTCACACCGCTGTTAGTTTATCTCCTATCCTCCACTTTCTTTGGATCTCATGTGCCGTTTCGATGCTTGCTATGTGTTTTCGTTTTACTCCTCGTTTTGCTTTGAATTTGTTATTCTATTTTCTGGCTGAATGAATCGACTTTGATTTATACTTTCTCTTTGCTTATTGAATTTTTGGAATTATGATTTTAGGCATCTGTAAATTTTAGCTCCATCTTATGACAATAATTCGAGTTGCATCTCATGAAGAATAATTATGATATTTTAGGCGGATAATGGCCTACCTTTTGACAACAAAGATTATAAGCATTTGCAAAAAAAAAAAAAAAAAAGAAAAAAAAAAAGAAAAGAAAAGGTCTCTGTTGGACAAAGAGGTGATTTGATGAAAACTGCAAAAGATGATTTCTGTGATCTCCATGCGGTTGATATTGTATTGAGATGTATGTAATTCGTTAGCAATTTTACGTTGTTTATGATGTTTCTTGCTATTTTCCATCTGAGGAGTAAAATTTAAAATGAACGACATGCCTGATTTCATCGTTAGTTTATGGCTGCTAACTGCCTTCGGCTTGTTTGTTGTTGCGTAGAAATCCATTGCATCACCTGGTCGTGGCATCCTCGCCATTGATGAATCAAATGCAACTTGTGGGAAGAGGTTGGCATCTATCGGCTTAGACAACAATGAGGTGAACAGACAAGCATACAGACAACTCTTGCTGACTACTCCTGGGCTTGGCGAATATATTTCTGGTGCCATTCTTTTTGAGGAAACACTCTACCAGTCTACTGTTGATGGAAAGAAGTTTGTGGACTGCTTGCGTGATGAGAATATTGTACCTGGCATCAAAGTTGACAAGGTATATTGTTTAAAAAAATAAAGAATATAAAAGTTTTCAACCACGAATTGTTTTATGTTGTTTAGCCTCAGATTTTTCTGTGTTTCAAGTTTCAACGGCTTATATGTGTTTGGTTAACTACTTGCACATCAGGGTTTGGTACCTCTTCCAGGATCAAACAATGAGTCTTGGTGCCAAGGCTTGGATGGATTGGCTTCAAGATCTGCTGAATACTACAAGCAAGGTGCACGTTTTGCCAAGTGGTAAGTACAATTTACATTCTTCTTATGCCTTTGTTGATCCTTTATCTCCCTTAACAATTGAATATCATGTTTTGTTGATTATATGACATCCTTGTACACGTTCATATGGAATATTCAGGAGGACAGTAGTCAGCATTCCTTGTGGCCCTTCTGCTCTTGCTGTGAAGGAAGCTGCATGGGGACTTGCACGTTATGCTGCCATTTCTCAGGTATTCTTTCACTTCTAGAATATATTTCTCACTTGGCTAAATCCATTTCAACAAAGTTAGAAATGAATGCCAATGTCATTTGCCCTTCACTGAAGAAATGCAAGTGGAGGATGCTTGTCAATGTGATTATGACATCCATGGACTCTGTTGCATCTGTGAAGCAGTAAGAAAGTTAACATATTGGTAAATTGAATGAAATTTTGGTTGAGATGGACTGTGACTGAGAATTTTGAATTCTCGAGCTCTTTCTTTTTGCCTTTAACTTGATAAATATTCATATCAATTTCTTTGGTTCTATACTCAGTAGTAGAATTTAGACCTGCTGATCTTTTCTCAACAATTAGTTTGTCAACATGCATATGTCATTACAAGTTTCTGCTTTTTGCTTACTTTAATTTCTATGTGCAGGACAACGGCCTTGTGCCCATAGTTGAACCTGAGATTCTTCTTGATGGGGACCATGGAATTGAGAGAACACTTGAAGTTGCAGAGAAGGTCTGGGCAGAAGTATTTTTCTACTTGTCGGAAAACAATGTTGTGTTTGAGGGTATCCTGCTGAAGCCTAGCATGGTAACACCAGGAGCCGAACACAAAGAAAAGGCTTCTCCTGAGACCATCGCCAAATACACGCTCACAATGCTTAAGAGAAGAGTACCACCTGCAGTTCCTGGAATAATGGTATGAATACCTGAATCCTGCTTTTATCGGGAATCTAAAGTGAGATAATGTTGCTCATACATCAGTATTTCCCTTCTCACAGTGGTTAATTTACATCTTGAGAATGTTTTCAAGCGGCCATGGGCAAATATCTAATTTTCTTTTATATAGACTTAAATCTCTTCATTCATTCTCTTCCTTCGGTGAAATGAGACAAGTAAAAGACCATTTTTAGTAATTAATTACTTGAAATGAGATTAAAAAAAGTAATGAAAACTTGAAATACTAGACCATATCTTATGCTTTAAATATGTTGTTTTGTAAAGCATATACTTAAGTAGTTGAAATAAGATTAAAACAAAGCAATGAAAAACTTGAAATAGTAGACCATATCTTATGCTTTAAATATGTTGTTTCGTAAAGCATCTAAACTTTGTTGCTGGTGTGATTATTCTCCGTGCAAGTGCATGTGATTTCAATTTGAACATTACTGGTTCTTTTATTGTAACTGTGTAACTTACTGTTTGCTTCTCAGTTTTTGTCGGGAGGACAATCTGAAGTAGAAGCAACTCTTAACCTCAATGCAATGAACCAAAGCCCCAACCCATGGCATGTTTCCTTCTCATATGCACGAGCATTGCAGAACACTGTGCTCAAGACATGGCAGGGACGTCCAGAGAATGTGGAAGCTGCACAGAAGGCACTTTTGGTGCGTGCCAAGGCAAATTCCTTGGCTCAGCTTGGAAAGTATTCTGCTGAGGGTGAAAGCGACGAAGCTAAGAAGGGAATGTTCGTCAAGGGCTACACTTATTAAGCATCATGTCCAGGATGGCCATACTCCGTTTTTCTGTCGGTTCTTACATGTTAGTCATGCTTATGAGAAAGTATAGCATTATATAAGCCTTTTCATTTTCTTTATCCCCAGTCCTTAAAACTGGATAGGCTTGAATAAGATACGTGGAAAAAACAGTTCTACAAACTGCTACCAAGGAATAGATTGATGTAGTGAGGCAAAGAATATATGTATTCTTATCATCCTAAATTGTTGTTCTTGAAATTTTATGAATTCTAATGGGATGTTTTGCAACAATACTTCGTCTCTCTTTGGCTTCGCTTGGTGTGCTAAATTGGTGCTTGTGTCGAAATAGAAGATGGCTTCTGAAGGGTTGTAGACAGTCAGTCTATAAAATATAAAAAAATAAAATAAAATCAAGAGCTGTTGTCGTCAAAGTAGATTTTTTTAATGGAATAAAGCTCTAATACCCTGCAGCTATAAGTTAAAATTCAATCAAGTTAAAAACAAAATTTTAAAATTATAAAATTAAATAATATAAATAATTAAAATTATATAAATTAATTGATGCCTATAATTAAATCATGATACCTAAAAAATATTGATGTAAAAATAATTAACTTCTTTTAGTTGTAATGATACAGAGTTTAATTTTAAAAATATAACTGTAGTAGTAGCGCAGCGCTTGTGAAGCAAAGTAGAAGATCGCCATTGCATGACTACCAGGTGACTTCCACTCAACACCACCATCAACCACCGGGATCAGATACCAAAATACGATTAAAAGACAGCTTCGTTTCACCTGGCATGTTCCCTTCCCATCTTCATCATCTTCTCCTTAATTCGCCTTTTCTGCAAATCCCTTTCACTTCACCTCCCAAAAACCTAAAACCCTCACTCTCCCGTTCTTCTTCCACCAGCGCCACCTCCCCAACTACAGCAATGAAGGACCGACCGCCTTCCTCGTACAGTGCTGTTTACGTCCCTCCATATCAACGTCTTCGCTCCGTCATCACCATGCCTAATTATAGCTCCTCTGATTCATCTGTTTTTCCAGTTGACTCTAAAGTCTCTAAAAATCAAAGCTCCGTTAACCCTTTACACAGCTCTCCCGTACCTTACTTCCAACAGCAGCAAGTGCACCAGCGAAGGAACGGTGTTTGTGATGACAATCATGTTGATAATAACAGTGATACTCATAAGTTCATTTCCGCCTACGACGATAGGATCTCTGAGGAAGGATCCGACCGTGAGATGGAATGCTCGATGGTTCCGCGTGTAAGTATTCATAAATATAATTGCTATATATACATGGGATTAAGTTTTTGATATGAGAGTGTTT
>CAOGCB010633164.1:0-13476 GCA_948266635.1 Cnidoscolus chayamansa
TGGGCCATTATATGAGTTAGATTTAAAACCTTGATTGCATGATATGTAATAAACAATGCTTACAGCTGAGATCGCATAAATTAATGAATGAGTTGTGAGAGATTATTTTAATCACCGACCCATCCAAAAAAAAAAAAAAAAAAAGAAAGAAATAGAAGAGAAGGATGGCTGACGTAATCAACAAATACTACCAAAGAATGGAGGAGATTGAGAAGCAGTTGCTTAATATTATGGAAACTCTCTTAACAAGGAGGTTGTTTTTTTTTTTTTTTTTTTTTAGGATTTGGAAATTTTAAATTTATTTAAAAAAGAAAAAAAAAAAAGTAAAAGTATGGGAATCCTTAAATAGTTAATAATAAAGTTATCAAAAAAGTTAAAATGCAAATATGGACAATTTTAGTGGACCCCACTACTCATGAAAATTTTTTTATTGTTTAGCCATTGTTATTATTTATCTATTTTATTATTTTATCGGATTGAAATGTGAAATACTCTTAAAATGAAAGTAAAATCACCTTTTAAATTAATATATATATATATATATATATATATATAAATGTTCTTATGGGTTAAATTCATATGTTTAATATGATTATTACTTAATAATATTACATTCTCACATTATATGAAATATCGAGTTTTCATTATTCTATTTAATTAATGTCAATTTACTCCTAATTAATAATGTGTATATATATAGTTGTAATTTTTGACCTTTTTTTAATGCTTCATTTAATGTTTTGAGATGATTATATCCATTTTATAAAATATTTAAATGTATATATGAAATATTTTTAAATTTTAATAATACTGAAAAAATAATTAAATATTTAATTATTGAACATATGATAATCTCAAATATAAATTAGAAAAAAAAAAAGAGATAATAATGCAATTGCAGAACGTGACAGAATTTGGCAAAAGTATCTAAGTGGGGACATTAAAAAAAAAGCATATATTTTTTTTCGAATTTGTTGTATTAAGTGTGATTAAGAAAAGTAATTAAAAATATTAATTAATCACAATTAATTAATTAATATTCATTAAAAAAATGGGTTCTCTTCATTATGGGCTGTCTTCCATTTTAGGGTTGAAAGAAATTACCAGTCTAGTTTAGTCTATGTTTGAATTACGGCAACGATAGAGTAATATTTCATTTATGTGGATGAACCTTTTATGTGTATTATATTTCGACCTCCCACATGTTTATCATTAAACTATTATGATTTATCTCCGTATAATTCTGTACGATCGGTCATGGTCCGGTCCAAATCAATTTTTGAAAAAAAAAGAGTAGAAAGAAATGAATTTCACGTGATCAGCCACCTAATCAATGGACACATCTCACCTTTTTTTTTCTTTAAATTATTATTTATTTTTTATAAACCTAAATATATATATATATATATATATATATATTGATTAGACAATTCGAATAGACGATAATACGTTTTATGATTATTAATTACTATATTTTAAATCAATCAATTGATATAACTTTCGATAATGAATTTAGTTGGGCATAATCTTTTGGCAGATATGCCATGTAATACGTATATAATAATGTTAAATTTGTATCATTATAATACACATTAAATTAAATTTAAATATATATATATTTTTTTAATAATAAAAAATAATGTTAAAACATACCTATAATTAGGCGAACTATAACCCAATTTAATTACACCAAAATAAACTGAACTTTGCTTTCAAATTAGAAACTCCAAAATTCACTGTTTGAGTAATAATGAACATCACCACAATTTTTTTTATGTAAAATACTCTTTTAATTTAATTGATTTGTTCTGTGTACGCCATGCCTAGTTCTCATCTCCGGCAACTTTGATGGCGTTTAAACATGGCAGACATGTTTGTTTTCAGACCTATTGAATGGGGGCCCTCTCATGGTGGCCTGTGGAGCTGTTGCTCAGACAATGGCCCTGTCGGCTATGGTCATAGGAACTAGGGGAAGTTTCAGACTTTTTTTTTTTAAACCTGTTTTCGTACTTGGAGGTTCAACCTGTTGGGCTTGAGTTTAAGTTCGTTTCAATCTGATGGGCTTCAGTTTAAAGTTCTTCTAAGTTCTGTGATAGTCATGTAATCTTATTTCATTTCAATAAAATGTTTTTTTTATTAAAAAAATAAATAAAGGTATAATAAAAATTTTTAAATCAGCACAAATTTATTTATTAGACTATTAAGATAAAATAAAAAAATAAAAGAATTTAACAGAATTCTGACTTATACCACCATCTCCAGATTAAAGAAAAATAAAAGAGAAATAAAAATTAAATATTTCTACTAAAAAATTATGCAAAATTTATATATTAATAGTAAAACTTAATTCTTTAAAGCTTTGTTCATTTTGTATAAAAATAATAGTTTTATTTTCAACATGTAAAAAAGTGAACTTGAAGGTAATCTTTTTAAAAAGCAGCAGCTTAATTTTCTTTAAACAAAAAAAAAAAATAGATATATATATATTTTTCTTTAACTAATTTTTTTTGAATACTATAAATGTAAAAAATACAAAAAGATACGTTTTAAAAATATTTTCTACAAAATAAACGAGATTAAACATATAATAATTGCATTTTAAAAGAGCACATTTAACAGAAGCTTGATCTCTCATACTTTGGAAATTCCTTAAAGACTCCCTGAGGGATATGCTGTGTTCCCCCATAAATTTGTAAACATCATTTTAAATTATATCTCAAACTGTTCAATGCAGGTAGTTTAGAATGAAGAACCGACTAAGTTCTTTAGACCCACAAGAGGGAGGGTTGCGGTAAGGAAATCCTATATCTCTTTATTTATTTGTAATATGTATGGAGAAGCTTACTCATCTATTATTACTGTGGTGCTGGAGAAGAAATGGAAACTGATCCGGTTGAACAAGGACAATCCACCACTGTTCCATCTTTTTTTTTTTTGTTTTTGCAGATGATTTAATCCTCTTCTCGAAAGCAACAGTAGACCAAGTGAATGTGATCCAAAGAGTATTATCAGAGTTTTGCGCAAGTTCAGAACAAAAAGTGAACTTACTTCTCCAAAAATATAGAAAGTCAAATGAGGGCAAAATTAAGCAAAAAATTGAGAATCCAATGCACAGAGAATTTAGGAAAGTATATTGGCATTCCATTATTGCATAGCAGAGTAACCAGGAGGACCTACCAGTATATTATTGACAGGATGGGAATCAAGATGTTGTCTTGGGAAGCAAAATCCCTATCATTGGCAGGAAGGATCACATTAGCTCAAGCAGTGCTCAACTCCATCCCTAATTACATCATGCAGTCGTTCTTACCCACTGCCATTTGCAAAAACATAGATAAACTTTTGCAGGGGCTTCATATGGAATTTGAGGGAGAAACATAACAGTATCAGTAAAGTTGCATGGGACACTATCAAAAAACCTAAGAGTAGGGGAGGGCTTGGCTTCAGAAATGCTAGAGAAACAAACTCGGCTTTCATGTTGAAAATTGCATGGGGACTAGTCACAAACACGGAAGCGTTATGAGAAGAAAGTACGGGATACAATTAGGGAATCCAGGGCAAACTCTACGAAACAGAAATGGCTGGAATGTTTGCATGGGATCAACACTGTGTGGAAATATTTGAAGAATTATACAAACTGGACTGTGGACGGCAGTAAGAGAGTGCATTTCTGGCATGATGAATGGTTAGCCGACGGTCTTCTCCTCCAAGACGTCAAGACCATACACAATCTAGAGCTTGCACATGTAGCCAACTACATAACCTTGGATGGGCAATGGGACTAGAGTCGGCTCCATGCAAGTCTGCCACCCTCGATGCTCTACCTGCTGACAACACACCCTCCACCGATTGTCAATTCAGGCCCAGATAAGCTCAAGTGGAAACTGTCGAATTCAAGTAAATTTACTCTGAAATCTGCATTTGCTGTTTTGATAGGTACAAGAAAGGAGCAAGAATGGGATTGATTGGCAAGCAGTTTAGAAGTCGTCGGACCCTTAGCGTGTTCAAGTGTTTCTGTGGATGGCAATGCATGAGAGGATCCTCACCAACAGCGAGAGGAAGAGACGACACCTGACATCCATTGCCACTTGCCCACCATGTCTCGAAGAGGATGAAACTATTAATCATGCTCTGTGCGACTGTAGGTTCGCAAGACAAATTTAGGAGAGATTGGTCCCCGTGCACGATGATTATGTGAACTTTATGACACCTGTAGCGAGTCAGCAATGGCTAAAGGAAAATCTCGTATTAGAGAAAATCAAGATGCATGGGGTAAACTGGAATGTCTTGTTCGACACAACATGTCAGACACTCTGGCAGTAAAGAAAAACACGGGTGTTTAATGAAGATTGGGAGCACGCGGGGTCAATGGTCAAGAAAGCAGTCCACATGGCCATTGAAATAACAAACTACAAGCTAGTGAACCTGTATGAAGATCCAAAGGAAAAAGAGCGGCAACGAGGAGCTCAGTGGCGACGTCTGGAAGGGAACTACGCCAAACTGAACGTTGATGCTTCCAAGCACGAGCAAGAATCCAATGCGTTTGGTGTATGGGTCCTTAGGGATGACAAAGGAGACTGGATAGCTGGGTTTGTTGCTTCGTTCAGAAGAATACCGACACTTGAAGCAAAAATTAAGAGTATACATGAAGGCATAATTTTCTTAAAACACATGCATCTAGATCATGTGGTGATAGAGAGTGGTTTAGAGGAAGCAATGGACATGCTCATGGGGAGGAAATGGCCCTACCCAGAAATAAAAACTGTAATAAGTAATATCCAACTCCTGCTAGAGCCCCATTGGAACATAAGTATTGAGTACATTCCAAGAGCAGCAAACTCAAGAGTTGATAAACTGACCAAGCTTGCCTTGGGATTCAACTCAAAATTGTTGTATTTGACCTCCCCCTGCTAATTTAGAACCGTGGCTAGCACGAGATGCATCTCTATGTAGTCCCCTCGTATGGGTCTAGTACCTCTAGTAACTCTTCTTGAATATCAAAAAGTTTGATTGGAAAGTAAAAGCAAAGAATTGCACATTACACACATGACTTCTAAAAAACGTTCCATTAGCTTCAGAAAATATGGAACTACATGATCATTCAATGTGATCAATCTAATCATCTGTTTGTTTGTTTAAATAATTACTCATATATATTTGCAATAACCTTAGCCCCTTCACTACCTTGTTGATAATAATTGACGTGGACAAGACAGCAATTTTTTTTTTAGTCTAAGACAAGATAGCATTCTAAATTACAAGCTTTGGAAAAATATATAGTAAAAAAAAAGCGGATTTTCTAAGATAGTGGAAAACTGATTTGCATTCCTCATAGGTGTTCTTCATAAACCTTTGTTCATGGTTCACCTCTTTCCACGACTTCCAGGGCCAGATCTCGGACCAGGGAACCGAGAAAACTGTAGCCTCAAGCAGTTAGAATCATGGTCATGTTCATCTATTTTATAACCTGGAAAATAGTCACAAATTTAGAATCACTTGGAATTTCAGAAAAGCAACAACACTGGATAGACCATGTAAGGAATTAAAAACCTACATTTTCAAGCTCTGAGACATACAGCTAATCCCCTTTTTTTTTCGGTCTCACCTCCCAATTTATAGAAAACATTCCTTATTTAGTAGGAGGAATGGTGATGCATAACATTAAAGTCTTTTACTTTCATAATTAATTATGTCAGATGATAACTAGGTAAGAAGCTTCTCTACCAAAGTTTGACACGGTGCAGCTTCAGCATCATCACAATCATGATTAAGAAAATGGTTTGTTGCAGGAAGTTTATAGAGATAATGCAACAAATGGATATCAAGAGTTCGCATACAACCAAATAAAATATCAATATGATCATTTATATAGAAGTGCATGCACACATGTTCATATAACATGTACAATAAAGCAGCAGTTGATATTTGTCAAACCGAAAATTGGTTTCTTTCAAGATAGAGAAAAAGAGAATGCCATGACCTTGCAAGGCGCTCAATGCAGTTGCTGCACAGGCTGGATTTTCGAAATCAACAAAACAAAGGATAATAGGATCTCCACCACGCTGCATGACAAACAAATAGTCAAAACCCCAAAAAGCCCACATGCAATAACCATTATATGGTAATATAGGTCGTAACAGAAGCACTTGCATGCTTGGATTCTTTGCTCACAAGTCTCACTTCCTTGTATCCCACAAAAGGGCGAAAGATATCTAAAGGTCCAGTAAAGGAGTACAACAGAAGGAAGAGAAGGGAATGTCTAAAGTAAATAATGAGCAAAACAAAAGCCATCATAATTGTACAAAATTGTCACAGCATCAAGAGGATACGAGCTACTTCCCTCCTTGTGCTGTCAGGAGGGAGTCCCTCAACATATAAAGTGCTGGAAGCATCTGGGGGTAGAGGCACAGTTTCACGAACAGGCCTATCTATTGTATCCACTAAAGGCTGACTACGGAATACAATATCTCGACCATTTGGTGCCAGATCTGGACCACTAGCCCGAGGATGGCCTGTTATACCAGAATCAAGTATTGGAAGACCAGTCATTGCATTGCCAGTTGCCCTTCCCAATCCAACACTTAATCCACTAGCTTCTCCAGAGGAAAAAGAAGTACTTTTCTTCAGAAGAAATTAGAATGATTATTTCAGCAAACAACCTTGTATGTGCATGATTAGAAGAAATAATTATCATAAAAGCCATAAGGTTTAAATTTTGAAGGCTTACCGCATTTTGTAGATATCGGTCATATGCTGAACCAATTGTCTTTGTATCCTTCACTGCCTGGTAACTGCCATGATCGTCATCTCTGGGATAATAGTTATGAATCTCATGGCCTGAAGGTAAACCTGTAGATTGCAGATCTGCAACCTCAAATGCAAACACTTGATTATAAATTTCATTTCAGCAGTATCTAATTAGCAGCTGAGCATGGAAAATGGCATCGTAGATAAAGTCCAACAAACAACAAGACACCTTTCTTTGAATTTTAAAAGACAAGGCAATTAATTCAAGAGCGCCAGAGTTTATGCATTACATTAACAATGAATTAATATCAATTTCTACAATGTGCCTTCTCTCTTTTATCAGGATAAAGCAACTGTAAGCAGACACAGATTAAATTTACTAGAAAGAATACTAGTATCTGTAACTTGTGGTAGTTATGAAAGAATATTATTCCTGAAGGTATTAAGCTTATGTAGAAAATTTACCTGAGAAGGACAAATATAGGAATCCATTGAGGAAAGCTAATTAAGGCATGTGCTGAACAACTTGGGATAAACTCAGGAAGGAGTTAATGAGAAAACTACTACACCATCTTATGAACTTTTATAGTTAAACTAAATATTGAAAATAAGTAGGTCCAAGCTAGAAACTAGAGAAGATAAATAATCTGTGATTCATCTATGACAGTGAAACCTTAGCCAGTGTAAATTTATATTTCAGCCAAAATGACAATCTCTGATGGCTAATCATCACTTAAAATTTCTAATCCAATAAGGAAGACAGAAAAAATACTTTAAAGCACTATTTTAAACAAAAAGTTTTTAACCAGACGTCTCATAAAAAAAAAATAAATAAATGGTGACTCAGTGCACCAAGCATCCCACACTTGCAGGCTCTGCTATGATTAATTATGCAGCCTTACTTCTGACTTGTATGGAATCTGTTCTCATGGCTTGAGCCCATGACCTCCAGATCATGAATAGAGTAACTTAACAACACATATCAAAAAAAAAACTACCGACAAGAAGAGAACAACTTCGAAAAGATGCAATGCATGAACTGAAACATTATAGACCAAATCACCAAAATGAATGATAAGAAATACAAATTGCATCAACAATAAGGCCTAAGGTTCGCAATTATGATGCATCTTTATGTGATTATATGCTCCAACATCTTGTGGGCATTGTAGGCATCTATATATCACATAATTTCAATACTGAACAAATGATCCAAGAAAATGCATGAATTCTTTCGATGAATAAATACAGAGCTGGCACCAAAAAGCAGAAAACTCTAGAGCCACACCAGATCATAATAATTCCAACTACAGCTATTGATTTTTCCATAAAATTTACCAAGTTCTAATGCCATTTGATTTCCCATGAAATTCACCAAGTCCCATTTCTATTCTTCCTAATGACGAAGTAAATATGTAAATGCGAAAACGAAAGGAAAATTTTGCAATCATATACACAAACTTGAAAGGAGAGGAAAGTAAAATTAGAACGTACCGTAATCGGAACGAGGCCGTTTTAAACTGCCACTGGAGGAGAGAAGTGGATGCTGCGGCTGCTGCCGATTCCAATAGCCGTCCGTCATGTCTCGGCCTCTTTAGCGAGCAGGGACTAATTTCAAGGAAGATTAAAGTTCTCGGTTTCCGTTATATAACGAAGGTTATGCAGAGATATCATCAAAAACAAAAATCCCTAACTCTATTCAGAAGATTACACTTTGGGGTTTCTATTACTAATTAAAAAGCCCTAATTTTTCATTTTCTTTTTTTACTCCCCTTGGGTGGATGGTTGGGAATTGGGGATCATTCCGTGATTCAGTGTGACAGGCTTCATATATTCTTCCTGCAGAGCCAATCAGATGCGGCCACGTCAAAATATAGAACAGTTAATGACATGGAAATTCTCCATTTCAATTAAGCTTATTCAGAAGTAGTCTCCAAATTAAAAGGGAATTCTCATACAACAACTGAATAATCATTCAATTGACATGGAAATGGAAGGTAGAGTAGGAGGAGCTGGTATGTCGATCGTCCCTTCCAACATCAGCACCACCCTCTTAATTGATGGCCGCAATGATGGCTCATCCTGGATGCACCAAAGTCCCACCTTCACCATTCTCTCAAGTTTACTCTCCTCAATCTCTTCATGTTGGACCAGCTTTCCAAGCTCATTCGCCTCAAAACATCCATAGACCCAGTCTGCAAGAACTACTTCATCATCTGGAACATGCATGTCTACATTTCTTCTGCAACATGTGATCTCTAACAGCATGATTCCAAAGCTGTAAACATCTGCTTTTACAGTTATGGGAAGGTTTCTGTGCCACTCAGGTGCAACATATCCCCTTGTTCCTCTGATTCCAGTATATGTCTTGGATTGGTTGGGCATTAGCAGTTTCGACAAACCAAAATCTGCAATTTTTACATTACCTTTCTCATCTCTTAGTATGTTTTCTGGTTTGATGTCACAGTGAATGATTTGGGTCTCACACTCTTCATGTAAATAGAAAATACCTCGAGCTATGTTCAGGGCTATTTCCATTCTTTCCTCCCAAACTGGCTGTTGTTCTGATGTGAAGAGAAAGTCTGCAAGTGATCCGCTGCTCATGTATTCGTAAACAAGGAGCCTATTGATTCCATCATGGCAATAACCAAAAAGACGAACTAGGTGTTTGTGGTAAGTTCTCCCTATTACTTTCATCTCATTCTGAAATTCTCTTTCACCTTCTGCCACCACTTTCTCTAGCCTTTTGATAGCCACTACAGTCCCATTTGATATGACCCCTTTAAAAACTGTCCCAAAAGCTCCTTTACCAATCTCATCCTTGAAATTATTTGTTGCTTTCTTTAGTTCGTCATAAGTAAAAGATCGCAAAGTGATATCTCCAAATAGTTCATCGTTTCCCTGACCTGAAATCTTTTTGTATTTCCAAACACGATATCTGTATAATAGAACACCACAAATTGCTAGCAGCAAAATTGCAGAAGTGAGAAGTACAACGCCAATTATAAGGATATCCATTCCTTGCTCTTTCATTTTTTTCATGCTCCCAGTTGTTCCTGAGCTTCTGATGCTTACCTTAATAAATGTTGCCATTGTTTCTTGTTCTTGAACTCTTGCAAATCTCAGGGGAAGCTTCTGTTTTCTGCACTCTTGGTTCTTATATAATGCTGCTTCACAATTGCAGTCTGTTAAACACTCCTCTTTGCAATCTGTTTCTGTAGATGGGAGCGTATCATATGGGTTATCTTCCCACGATATCTTCTTCATTTCGTGAATGATATAGTTACTTTCGTTGAATTTCATGCAATCTTCTTCACTGAAATTCCTATGGCAGCCAAAATTCTTTTGGCTCTGATCAATGAAATCAAAACCCGGAGGACAAGTACATGATCTGCTCTGATTCACAAGAGTACAATATGAATTCACACCGCACAAGCCAATGGGATCACACTTGTTGTCAGATGACGACCACTCAATTGACCAATTACTGTATTGATCCAGATTATGTGAATATAACCGGAATATCCCATCTGCATCAACTGTTGCACGGTAGATGAGGTTACTGAATGTGGCTTCCCTATCTTTCAAAGTCTTTATGTTAAAGGGAGTAGCATTTAGCAGGTATAGCTGGCCATTACTATCAAGATTCAAACTCACATTGTTTCCGGCAGTGTATGTCTCTGTATTCCAGTAGGCATAATTTGGTCCAATTGGATCCGTTACTGGATATTGCACAAGGTTTCCATCTGTTTGCATAATGAGCTGAAATTTCCCACTTTTATGATTTGTGTCGGAGATGCTAGACACTAGCTTTTCCCCCGCCAAAAGACGCTGCCCTGGTAAAATGGTGTCTGTTGGAAAACCAAAACTTTGCCATATGACTCTTGACTCTGAATCATAGAGCACAAAATTACCGGAATCAAGCATGGAGGCCGAGAAAGCAGCCTGATGAATTTTTGTAAATGGTATCTGCTGGCTTTGATTCAGCTGCAAGATGAGTCTTCCATCACTACTCAAGCTGAGAGTCACACCAACTGGTAAGGGTGGGTCATCACGATTTGCTGTCCATATGACTGTTTTCTGCTGGATTTTGGCAAACCAGATGCCTACAGCAAAGCCACCTCCTTTTGGGTAAAACCCAAAAGCAAAATGGCCAGAATCTGAGGACCAGTATGAAGAATTGGGCGTGAGTGAAGAACCTAGGCTAATGTTGGAAGTTCTTTGTTGAGCTGTTGCTCCAGAAAATATGGAACTTAGAAGAAGAGGAAGAATAAGAGATAAAAGCATTGCTGCAAAATTGGATTGGGGAACTTGTGATTCTGGTCAAGCTCTTCCTAATATTTATTTACACAGTATATGGCCATTTTCCATATTCTTTTTCAGTGCTTGACTTGAACTTATCAAGAAGTCAATAAATGTAGGCTTTACTGTGTTAACTTGTCTAAAGGGTATGAACCATGACACCTAGGCCTGAGCTATTAATTAAAAATAGAACTAAGCTTTGTTCAGTGGGAAACGAGCATGCCGCAATTTGACATGCAAGTTTTTTCGTTTTCATTGTTTCCGGATGGACACTTATTTTCCTGCAATGTAAATGCTGCAATAGAAAAGTCTTAGTCCTTTTTACATTATGTGTTGCGTTCTTAATCTTTTTCCATTGTTTACCTGTTTTTTCCAAGTTGAACATTTACTGAGAAGTCCTTGGTCATTTGTTGTTATTTATGCATGTAATTTCTTGACTAACTTCGAGCAAAGAATCAAGAGAGAAGCATGATTCTTTTATCTCACTTATCTTGCTAACTATGTACAAAAGGAAAGATTCAAAAATGAAACCTATCAGAAGGGTCATGTAGCCCTCAGGTCTTGGTAAAATTATGTGCTAGTAGTATCATTGGAACTGGAAAAGGATGGAGGAGTAGGGGGATCTGGTATGTCTATTGCCCCTTCCAACATCAGTACCACCTTCTTCATCGACGGCCGAGATGATGGTTCATCCTGGATACACCATAGTCCCACCTTGACCAGTCTATCAAGTTTACCTTCCTCCACCTCTTCATCCTGGATTAGCTTATCTAGCCGATTAGCCTCAAAGCAATCATAGACCCAGTTCGCAAGAACAACTTCGTCGTCAGGAACATTCACATCCACATTTCTACGACAACATATGATCTCTAGTAACATGATTCCGAAGCTGTATACATCTACCTTGACAGTTATTGGCAAGTTAGTGTGCCATTCAGGTGCAACATATCCCCTTGTTCCTCTGATTCCAGTACACGTCCTGGACTGGTTGGACATCAGCAGCTTGGACAAACCAAAATCACCGATTTTTGCTGATTCTTTCTCATCGATGAGAATGTTTTCTGGTTTGATATCGCAATGGATGATCTGGGTCTCACACTCTTCATGCAGATAGACAATTCCTCTAGCTATGTTTAGTGCCATTTCAATTCTTTCCTCCCAAGCTGGTTTTTGCTCAGACCTGAAAAGAAAGTCTGCAAGTGAGCCATTGCACATGTACTCATATACCAGAAGCCTGTTAGTTCCGTCATGGGAGTAACCAAACAATCGAACTAAGTTTTTGTGATGGGTTTTTCCTATTACTTTCATCTCATTTCGAAATTCTCTTTCACTTTCTGCCACCACGTTCTCTAGCCTCTTGATTGCCACTACTCTTTTGCCATTTGATATGACACCTCTAAACACGGTCCCAAAAGCTCCTCTGCCGATTTCATCTTTGAAACTATTTGTCGCTTTATTTAGCTCATCATATGTGAATGATCGCAACATGACATCTTCGAACAGTTCATCAGTGCCCTGATCTGTAATCTTTTTGTAGTTCCAAACACGGTATCTGTAGAAAATAATACCAAAAATTACCAAAGCTAGTGACCCAATTGTTGAGACTGTAATGAGAGTTATCAGAATGCCTCTTTTTCGTAGCTCTTTGTTTCTACTACTGCCTCCAGTTTTCATCCCCAAATCTGCAACTCTTGCTTTAAAAAAAGTTGTCATTGAGGGTTTCTCCTGGGATTTCCCAAATCTTAGTGGAAGCATATGCTTTCTGCACTCTTGGTTAGAATGTACTGCTGCATCACAGTAACAATCTTTCAAGCACTCTTCTCTGCAAGCTTCTTTTGTAGTAGATGGAAGAGTAGAATATGGGTTTGATTGCCACGATATGCCTTCCAATTCTTCGAAAGCATAATCACTCTCTTGAATATGCATGCAATCATCTGCACTAGAATTTGGCTGGCATCCCAAATTCTTCTGGCTTTGATCAATGAAACCAAAACCAGGAGGACAAGCACATGCAGCTATCTGATCCACCAGAGTACAATATGCATTTGAACCACACAAGCCAGTAGGATCGCACTTGTTATCAGATGACTGCCATTCCACTGTCCAATTGTTATGTCCCTCCATATTATGTGAATACAATCGGAATATTCCATCTGCATCAATTGTTGCTCGATACAGAGCCTGACCAAACATGGTTCTTCTATTACTTAGATTTCTTATATTATTCCCTTCGGTATCTTGCAGGTACAGCAGACCATTGGTATCAAAATTCAGAGTCACATTACCTCCAGCATTTCCTGTTTGCGATCTCCAGTAAAAGTAAGCTCTTTGAACTGGGTATTCCAATGGGAACATCACCAGATTTCCATTCCTCTGCATCCTGACTGAAAATCTTCCACTCGCATGAATTGTGTCGGAGATGCTACA
>CAOGCB010633495.1:0-11047 GCA_948266635.1 Cnidoscolus chayamansa
AGTCTAACACTCAAAAGTTAAATTAAATTAGAGATGATTATTTAATCGATTTTATTTAAAATTAAATTGAAAATTAATTTTGAAAATTTTAAAAATTCAGTTGAATGCAATTGAAATTTTTAATTCGATTTAGTTAATCTATTTGTTTTTTATTATTTTATTTTGAAAGAAAAAATATATAATATCTTTATTTAATTTGAAAATATAAATATAATTTTATTAAAAATTTATTCAATTTAAAATTAATCAGTTTGATTTTTTTTTATTTTTATTAAAAAATTGAACTGAATAAAAACTAAAATTCTAAAAATAGAATAAAATTGAAATTATTAAATAAAAAATTAGATATAATAATAATAATTTTCAATTTAAATAACTATTATTATAATCTCAATTTAATTTTAAAATAGAATATTTTCGTTATTCTTTATTCAGTTCAGTCGAATTTTCTAACAATTAAAATAAAGATAATCGGAGAACACAGGAAAAGGTTCCATGGTCTAGTGGTCAGGACATTGGACTCTGAATCCAGTAACCCGAGTTCAAATCTCGGTGGAACCTTATCATATATATTTTTCTGATATTCTTGTCTTTTCTTAATTTTTTTTCTACAAATAAATAAATTCAATCTTAATAAAAAATTATCTTTAATATATATATATGAATTAAATTGTTAAGAAAATAAAAGATTCTCACTTTATAAAGAAATTTATCTTTTCAGAATTATAAAAACTAAATGATTAGTTTCAACTTACATAAATATTTTCTTCAACCTAGACTTTTCACAATCTTCTGGGCAACAAACAGAACTTTAGATTTTGAAAAGAGGCAAAAGAAAATCTGAAACATTGATTGCTTTAGCTGGGGAATGGAGAGGAATTGTCATTGATTTTTGGGTAAGCTTATTCTTCTTTTCCCCTTGCTTCCTAGAATTTTTCTACTTTGGGTATGACTACGTGCATGCAAGTTCATCAGATTGTTTTCGTTTTCATCAGAAGTGAAAGCTGAACATCCCAAGAGAATGCTTGTGATGACCTATACAGGTGATTATTTATGGTATTTATAAATTGCTTTTTTTTTTTGTTAGACTATTAACCCATGATTCCAGTTATTTGTTTCCTTTTCTTGTTTTAACTTCCTGATTATTTGCTTTTATGTCCCGTTATACGTTTCATACCATTTTCCTAAGCCCATAAAGATTTTGCCTTCCAGAAAAGGGCAGATTTGATTCTAATCTAAATGATTCTGCATTTTTCCCCATGAACGAGTAGGAAATAAGAGCATATACCAGTATTTAGAGTATTGGTTTCCGTGAAAATTTATTATTTAATCCATAAGTTGCGGATAGAGAGACAGTTTCTAAAGATTTTGCAAACACAAACATAATAAAATCATAATGGGGTTTTTAATTTATTTTATTTTAAACGTTATTTCCCATCTGATGCAAGACAGTTTGCTAGTTTTAGAGTTACTATGAAATTTGAGGCTTTGTCAAAGCTGAAATGAGCAGGAATTTAGTGGAGAATTTAGGGTTTAATAAAGGACGAAACTGAGAAGCGAAATTGAAGAAAAGAGGAGTTTTAGTGCTATGAACAGTAAATAAAAAGGTTTAAAAGTGTATAGATTTGGGGAAGTGATAACAAATGGATTTCAAGATGTAAACTTCTGCTAAATGACCAGTAACTAGCACATCTTCAATATCATTAGATAAATTCCTATTTTAGTGCCTTATCAGTCAATTTCTTTCATTAAAACCTTTTAGTTTGCTTGTTTGATGCTTGGTTAAATTTAATCTGTAAATTTAATGTATTTATTGTTTTACATAGATTAGAAGTGTTGTATAGTGTCAAAATGTGACAAATGAATTATATTGGGTTATCCAAATGGGTTGAGTTGTGTCAAAGCATAGTAAATAGTTCGAATAATGTCAAACTGCGTTAAATGGAATATTTCCTGTTAAATGAGTCATAATGTGTTGAATTACACTGATGCGATTTAATATTAATCATGTTCTGTCCTATATATAATAGCAGGATTGTGTTTGGGTTTAGTATTTGACATGATTCATTAACATATCTTGTTCGTTTCACATATTGACACGGCACAGACATGATCTGCCTACCTGAATTGCTACCCACACCGGATCCCTAATTCTAACTAGGATTTCATTCTATAGCAAAGTTAGAAGTATTCACTTCAACTGGAGTTGAGAGCAATTCACCATAATATGATTAGATTGCACTCCTGGTTCACACCTATTTTCATCTGATGACTCATGACTTAATTATACTTCTTTTTTTTTTTCTTTTCCTAAATAGAAGACTATCCATGTTTAAGCATATATTTTATGATGATCCATTAGACCTAATCCTATTGTAGATGTGCAATGTGACTTGATCTGTTCAGAAGACATTTGAAGAATGTTTTCTTCATGCTGGACTCTGATGTGACAGCCCCGTGAAATTAAGACTCTTGACATCCAAGCAGTAGGAGCTGAAAACTGAAAGGTCATACTTTGTAAGCAAACGTATTCTCACCCTGCCAAGGTATCATTTTCCCTTTAAAACCTTCCAAAATTGCAGTTGTCAAAACACTACTATTTGTTTGAACCAACCTTTAAGCTAAACTAGTATAAAGTTTGTTAGTACAGATACAAAGTTTCATTTTTGCAACAATCTGCTACATCTCTTTGTCATGTTGTGACTCCTTTTAGCCTGACAAGCAAATAATTCAATCCTTACTGGTTAAATTACTAGTTAAAACCTTTTACTATTTTCTCTTGTTATGGCTCGATTTAAGCAAATGGTAGACCCTTCATCAGCAAATACCACTATGGCGAAATGCATTCCTGCGGACCATCAAATGAGAGTGTTGCCTCCATCCGTTAGAGCCTGTGATGATGCTAGGAGAATTAACTTCATCATGTATGAAGATTTGAGGGAAGGACTTATGCCTTGCCAGTTAGGTCTAAATGCCTGGAGGATCATTACCAGTTTGGCTATTCTTTCCATTTTGAACAAAATTCCTTTAAATTGGAAAATTATTAGTAAGATGTTCTATCATGGAAAGAGAGCAAACAAAGATCACTAGAACTAATCTGCTTGGATTGCAATTTGAGCACACTCCTTAATAAGGAATTGGAAATATTAGTTCTTTATTGTGATGAGGCCTGAAGGGTTTGATTTGCCCACTCAAGTTGGATGGTATAAACCTAAGATATTTTGAAAGAGAGGGAGCTGAAAAAGTATGAAAAACCATCTGTAGTGTGATTCAAGAATTTTGGTCCTGACCATTTCGTCATCATGATTTTAATTATCAAGCATATTCATCTATTAGTTCAACAGGAGAGCCCAAATTCTGAGCAAGAGGCATCATAGTCTTTGTGATTGGCACTCTAATGGTATTTCTTTTACTGTGTATTTTAGTCTCGATACTAATGTGTGTTGTTCCTTATATGATGCATAGATGTACTTTGTACATAGTGGTTTCCTGTGCCAATCACTCTTGATGAAGGAGAACAAGAAAAAATTGAAGTGGCGGATCTTATGCTTGAATCTGAACCAAGAGCCAACTGGAGCAGTCAGCGATAGCCTCAGGTTGAGCCTTTGTAGCCTTGATGCCATTCTAGAGCCTATGGAACCTCTTGAGGTGACTCACACCTCTGCCTCAATGTGGCAAAGTTAATATTTATCCCCTTCTAACCTGAATGGTTTCTTTTCAAGCAAGTTAGGTGTGGAGTAGAAGTACTAATTAGTTAACTTGAAGCTCTTCCTTATCAGTTCAGTGTAAATTTTTAATGCTCTTTTCAGAAAAAAAAAATGATCTTAAATGTTGTAATATTTCATGTTGTTTTCCTTAATGCCAACCTCATCGAGTGGCAGGATAAGGAGGCATTCTTTGGAGACCCTGCGACTCTGGTGTCATCATATGAGAAGCCTTCTATGTTTCACTTCAATTTCTTCTTCATTCAAGGTAATGGCAAAGGATAACATACCGTATGATCACAAAGTGCAGCTGGAGTTATAGTTACTGCAGCTGTTGTGGTTTCAGTGAAGTTTGCAAAATAATGAATTGGAGAGTGCTTGATCTTTATTCCCATTTATTGTTCCTAAACTCAATCAGTGGCAATTAGTTCGATAATGTGAATATTTTTGGACTCTGGGTCAATCTCTAACTTTCTGAAAGGAAAAAGGAAATGGAAAGAAAGAAACGAGCGATAAAAATTACAATGTTTATTTTTGTACAATTCACTTTGATTGGCACTGAAACTTGAGAGCTATATGTGGTGATTGTAATACAATTTTAGTTAATATTGTTGGTTACAATTGGATCTTGTTGGCATTTGAAGCTTTACCCAAACAGTCAGGTATATATCTTGATGCATGCTTATTTATAGAATAGAAGTGAATCAAGCACTGGCTAATTAGGGTAAGAATTATAACCATGATGATAGTTATTTGACTAGGGGATCTAGGAAGCCAGTATAGTATATGGTTTGCCTCCACTCTGTGTCCTAAATGCAGACTTTCCAGATGCCATCATGACTTGCTCTTAGTCTGTCTATTTCTTTATTCTACCATTTTGACCCTAAAAACATGGAACCCATCAAAAGTCAGCGCACCTGAACTTAACCATGATTAGATTTCTTTTTTCCTTGCTGTTTTTTCTGCTGTTCTCAGGCTTGTTATAGAAACTATATATGGAATTTTCAGGCTGGTTTCTTTTGATTTTTGCCCATTTTCAGTTCTTTTTTACCATAAACTTGAATAGAAATGTCAGAATTGAAAGGGACATATTTACTGATAGTATGAAGTATACTGAGGCAAGTTCATGCCCCAGTTTGTGTGCTGAGGAGATCCCACACAATATAAACAGTGGGTGCCATTGAAACAAAGGTAGGAAGGAAGGATGAAGGAAGACAAGTGATTGTTTTTCCTGTGTCAATGATGCAACCTAAAATAATAAATGAGAAATAATTTGAAGAAAGCATAGTTTAAAACTTTATCCGAAAGTGGGTCACTGAAGCTGACCTTTGTGCTTGGATTGAAGAGTCCCACATGGGGGAGGGCAGCCAAAGAGGTAGGTAAGGGGTTTTAGGACTGACCCACGATTCTTGTTCAGTACCTAAGCACATGACATCCACGTGTTTGCTTTTCTGGCTGTCACCACATGTTCTTGAATCTTGATTCTTGCCAATCCTCTAATCTGAGCTCTCTCAAGTCTCCAAAACCCAGTTAGGTATCATAAATTTTATTTTTTCAGAAAAAATAAAAAATTGGAAGTTGTCAATACTCAATAGCTCTCTCTATCTCTCTATAGTATAAGCTATTATAATTTTCCTTTCCTCTTTAGGAGGAGCCATGTGCCTGTGTGTACATTTATAGAAGAGAAGGATTGGTATAGATACTTCTTATAGTAATCAATAATGAGTAGTGTTAAAACAGCCGATGATGAGTTCTATCTGATTGGAGCAAAGAGGATTGAATTTATGTAGTCATTTTATGCATATAGAGCTTTTACTGAGGGAATTTTATTTATTGTTTTTCTTTTTAACTAATTGTTTTTAAGCAGTGAAGAATTTAGCTTTGATGGATTGTAGGTTCAATTTCTGAAAGCAAAATGGATAAGCTTAAGTGGGTTTGTATGAAAAAAACTACTTTTTGTGGGAATAAAAAGTTTCAACATCAAAGGGAGGCCAGAGGTACAGGGACAGTAGGGAAAGGGTGAAAAAGTAGGTGAAATACACAGATAATTGCACAAGTGGATATCTTTCCCTCTCTCTCCTGAACCCTTACCATCCACTTGAATTTCATGATGAGAGAGAGAGACCCATATAAATGGTGGTGGTGGGTAACAAATAATATGCAAGTTGGAGGGGAGATAACAACAAAAAGGTTTATAAACCTTCCCATCCCTAACCCTACCTTTGTTGTCTAAACTTGCACCAAAAGGTTGTGGTTAAAATATGGAAAAGTGGAAGGTGAACCAAAGCCCACACCCACACTCATTATCCTCTTTTTCTTTTTATCTTCCTTCTTCCCTTTTCTTTCATCATTTTTTCTTCAACCCAACCTCCATCTCTTCTAGAAACTCTCTCTCTCTCTCTCTCTCTCTCTCTCTCTCATGCATGATAGTTTATTGTACCAATAGAATAAGAACCACAACTACCATCTCTATACATATTCACAAAGCATAACCCAAGATTTGCCAAACCACTTGAGCATCTCTTCCCAAATCCCAATTGCCCACCACCAACTAACTTACTATAAAGAATACCACAATATTCATATTTTCTACTCTAACCCATATTTTCAATTGAAGATCCAAATCCAAGAGAAAAATATATATATGAAATTGTTCTTTATATGTCACTTAAAGAAGCATCATATGGCCAAATTAGTTTTAGTAAAAGGCAATTAAGAACTCCCTGCTTGATCATGTAGCTATAAGATATGAAAGTGGACCTCCCAATTGGTGTTAGTTCCAACAACATCATATCATCATCTTATTAGGCTATAATAGCTCTACCTATATTAATTCTGCTATATAAATTTTGTCTACTTGTGATTTTGAGTTGGGTGTACATGGATTTTATTGTCTCATTCAACCAACTAATTATATTCAATTATTAATAATTACATTAAGCTCTATCTTTTATTATTTTTATTTAATTTTAATAATAAATCTCGTCTCATTTTATATACTTTCCAAAATAGATTTGAAGACTATATTTTCGCAATTTACCAAATACTTTTTCTAAATTTATTTATTTTTAATTCAAAACTTTATGCATATCATTAAATAAAAAATATTATATATATATATAAATAATTAATGAAAAGATCCAAAGATTTTTTTTTCTTATCAAAGTTTTATAAGGTGGGGGAGAAAGAGAGAGCTGTATAGCATATGTAATGCCTATAATTTAACAAACCTTACTTTAGACACCTACCTGAAGGGTTACCTATAGTTAATGTCCTTTTAACTTATTATATGATTGATCCTAATATCATCAATAGATCAGAGGCCACCAGCCACTCCCCTCAAACCTGTCTCACCAACTCACATCTAGAAGCCATTAGGGTCATCACCCTCTCTCTCTCCACAGTCAATATCCTATATAAAACCTCCTCTCAAAGGCCGGCCTTCATGTTCCAGCAACTCCAAGGACAACGTCCTCCGTTTCTACCAAATTCACTCAAGAAAATTCTTTTCTTTTTGATTTTGAAAAACTATATATTAGCTGTAGCTGATACTGCTTTTTCTACTTGAAAATGGGAAGGTCTCCTTGCTGTGAAAAAGCTCATACAAACAAAGGTGCATGGACCAAAGAAGAAGATGATCGCCTTATTGCTTATATCAGAGCTCATGGTGAAGGTTGCTGGCGTTCTCTTCCTAAAGCTGCTGGCCTTCTTAGATGTGGTAAAAGTTGCAGACTTCGTTGGATCAACTATCTAAGACCTGACCTTAAACGTGGCAATTTCACCGAAGAAGAAGATGAACTCATTATCAAACTTCATAGCCTTCTTGGAAACAAGTAAGAGCCTCGCTTAACCCATTGAACATGTGATATTTATGTACTTTGCTTCGATCCACTTGTTGTTGAGACTTGAGGGCCTTGATGCTAATTGGTATTCTTTGTTTTTCATTTTCTTGTAGATGGTCTCTTATAGCTGGGAGATTACCAGGACGAACAGATAATGAGATAAAGAATTATTGGAACACACACATAAGAAGAAAGCTTTTGAACAGAGGAATAGATCCTGCAACTCACAGGCCACTCAATGAGCCGGCACAGGAAGCAACAGCGGCAAAGACGACGACGACAGCAACAATATCTTTCAGCCATGTTAAAGAAGAAAAGGACAAGACTAGCTGCACAACTACAGTTGTATGTAAAGAAGAGAAAAACCCAATTCAAGAAAAGTGTCCAGACTTGAATCTTGAGCTTAAAATCAGCCTTCCATACCAAATCCAGCAGGCAGAGGCGATGAAAACTGGAAGAAGAGGCCTTTGTTTTGCTTGCAGGCTGGGGGTACAAAACAGCAAAGATTGCAGTTGCAACTTAGGTTCTAGTATTGGAAACAGCAGCAGCAGCAACTCTGGGTACGACTTATTAGCCATGAAAAGTGGTGTTTTGGACTATAGAAGCCTGGAAATGAAATAAGATATGGAACAATTCTTGATCTTGTAGCTGAAAAGAAATGGAGAGAAATGAGAAGGTGGTTTGCTTATTTAGATTGAAAATCTCTCAAATTTTTCTAATCTGTACGATTAATAGAGCATAAATTTATAAATACATATACACTGCTAGTACAGGTGATTATATAATTGATGAACGTTTTTTTTTTTCCCCAGTGATTTGATGATTTTGTATTAGATCAATTTTTCTTCCCTCTTTCCGGGAAAGTAGAGCTTTGTCAGCCTCTCATGAGATCTCAAAGGGTCATGTTCTGGTAGTTGCAATGTTACGCAGCAGGTAAAAAAATAAAGAAATAGTTGATTAATAATAATATAGTGCAGGAGCCAGCAGCTCAGTGACCTTTTCCATTATTCTTTCAAATCAATCATTACCCTTATCAATTTTTTTTTTCAAAATGGTAATAATTTCGATCAAAAAACTCTATATTTATCTGGGGTCGAAGCATAGGAAGTGAAGAGAAGATAAGTAGTGAGAGGAGGAGGAGGAGAAGTGGTGGTGGGTAAGCTATCAGTTCAAAAAGCAATAAAAGCAGAAGATGAAAATTAGTGTTTATAAAACAAAAAAAGAGTGAAGAAACGAACAAGTATCCGTAGTACCATCCTTCTACCAAACTAACTTTGGTAGAAAAGTTTGATAACTCCCAACCCTAAGGGGCTTTCCTCATTTCAGTCCGACAGTGTAAGAGGAGAGGTAAATCACGGTACACGGCAGCCTCTTAGATGAGAGGTCCAAGGGCCCGGTGCGCACAAAGAGCCCATCCAAAAAATGAAACTCCCACACTGCCGTTGCCGATATTCGAAACTTGACTCTTTGATACCAACACTGTCATCCGAATACCAACCGTGCTAAGTCTGTGCGGGCTCTACCAAACTAACTCTTTATTATCTATGCCATCACCCCAACCAACTCTTCTTCTTTTTTTCATTTCTCTTTGTACCTTTCTTGTTTTCACGCCTTCGATCTGTTCATGCCATAACTCAAATCTACTAGGTCACAAGTTCTGAGTCTTTCCATCTCTAATGAGCTTTTAATCTAAGGTCTTAATTTAATTAAAACACTCTTAATTCTTAATTAGTGGTAAATTTAATTTAATTTAATTTATTTTAAATTTAATTCTTCATATTTCTTAGCTTTTTACAAAGTCAATACTTTGGCTATAACAAGTACATTACTTTCTCAATTAACTTATCTTATTCTTTAGAAAGTGGACTTTTTATGAAATATCTAATTTATATCAAACAAAATGGACGTATACATTTTATAAAAATTATATTAATTTATTTCTTTTTATAATAAATTATATAAATTTGAATTTTCAATAATTTATTAAAAAATAATATTATCAAATAAATATAAATTTATTTGAAATGATATAAAAGAGAAATAAATTATATTGTGTGTTATTAAATTATAAGAAAAATCAATTATGTGTACTTTTATTAAAAAAAATTAAATATTTTATTATTAAATTAAATAAATTTATGTATATTTATTGAAATTTAATTTAAATTATATTTACAAAGAGAATTAGAAAAGTTTTTAATGATTAATTACATTTTAATTCTTAAAATTTAATGTAATTAGTAGAATTATCTTTTTATTTTTAAAATCGAACTTTTTTTATCTTTGTATTTTATAACTATTAAATATGTAGTTTGATTTATATATTTTCATGTTATTAAATTAAAAAAAAAGATTATACTATTTTCAAATATAAATGAAAAATAGTTTTAATTTGAACTAATTTAAATATAAATAGTAAATTCTATAATTAAAAAAGAAAAAAGAAAAATAGAGTATATCTTTCACTTAATTTTAAAAAAATAAAAAAAAAAGTATCCTAATAAAAAAAAGTCACAAAGATGATTAAAGAAAAAAGAAGTAGCTAATTGGAAACAAGATACAAAAACACAAACACCAATGGCCATTCATTTCTATATGGAAAAAGTATGCACTTTTCAACTATTCACCTCTCTTTTTCCCTTTTTTTTATTTATTTATTTTTATTATAAAAAAATGTGGTAGGTAGAGAAGTTAGAAGCTTCCATGGGATATTTTATTTTATTTTTTTTTATTTAATCTCTTACCCAAAAAGAAAAAAATAAAATATTTAAAAAAGGGTTGATTTTAATTTATGAATTTTATTTTGCTTCCTTCTCTATCAATTATGTAATTATTATTGTCCTTAATTGTTTATGGTTCAACTTCTACCAACATCACATGCATCTCCTTTGGAGGGTCCCCTCCCCCCTCTTTGCTTTTCCAAAATCACCCCTCCTTTACTCCTTTATTAATATAACCAAATTACTTAGGAATTTAAAAAAAAAATAAAACAGCTAATTAATTTAACCTTAAAATTAATTATTATTATTATTATTTAAGCTCCAGATCTTAAAAATAATTAAAAAAAATGCACGAAAAGAAAGGAAAATAGGGTGAATAGCAGGATTGTAAATAGAGAAGAAGTTAGGGGGCAAAATGGTAAATAGAGAATGAAATGTCAGTATCTTACACGTTACCAACTTCTCTCTTTTTGGGCGGTAGTTGGCAGCCGTCCGACGTAAGCTCATGTGCGCGGTTGCGGCGTTGGACCCCACCGCTAGTCACCTTCACTTCTACCTCTGGGCCCCACCTCTTCATTTTCTTTTAAAAAAAAAAAAAAAAAACAAATTACAATATATCTCAACCCACTCTCCCTTATCCACACACCACCCTCTTCTTCTCCTCTCACTGCTTCTCTACACTTCCAAAAATAAATAATAAATTATTTAATTCATTTAATTGATTTAATAATACCCCATTGAAAAATATCAAATTATATTTGATTAAATCAGAAATTAAGAA
>CAOGCB010633639.1:0-10462 GCA_948266635.1 Cnidoscolus chayamansa
GAAGCAAAATCGAGTCGAAGAATACCACCGAACTGAAAAAATCAGAATGCGGTTGATTCACCAAGTCCAGTTGCAGACACGGCGGATAAGGAACAGTAATTACCGACGAAAATCAACAAAAATTTAAAAAGCCCTAAAAAGGAGAGAGAGAGAGAGAGAGAGAGAGAGAGTAGAAGTAGAGGGGTTTAAGGAAAGATATAGACCTGAGGGGAATATTAGCGTCGGCTGCGGAACTATTTTAGCTTTGGATTAGGATATATATATATAGAGAGAGAGAGAGCTAATTATAAATACGTTTTTATTCGTCCCTCGTGTTTCGTTATATGTGTCTATGGATGGCTGTGGGCCAGACATGTCTTTTTATCACGTTTCTTTTTTTTTTTTTAAATAAAAAATTAATAATTTGCATCCGCATTGCGTGAGGATACGTTTGATGGATCCAACCCAAAACCCGGCCCATTGCTTTAAAAGTGACAGATTTTCCAAATTTGGGAACAAGTGGTTTAATTTTAATTCTTAAATAATTTTAGTTTAAATTTTACAATTAGTTATAAATATATCACATTGCATCTATTTTAACTATAAATTAGATTCAAAAAGTTTGCTATATATAAAAATTAATTTGATAAGCTTTGTAATTTAATTTAAAATCTCAAAAATCATACGAAAATCAATCTGATTTTATTTTTATAATTTTAAAATAATAATTATTTAATCTATTAAATTAATAAAATTGACGAGATTAAGTAAATAAAAAAAATATTAAAATTAAGCAGTTTTTTTTTTTTTTTGTAGTAATAGACTTAAATGGAGACGTAAAATTCGAGTAATGAAAAGAGTCTAAGACGTGTGATTGAGATATTACCTGAGAGCTTATTTGTTAGAGGATTCATACAGCCGACCCAAATTTATTTGGGACTAAAACTTTGTTGTTATTATTGTCAGCAATGACTGTAAGCACAATTAGGACGAGTATAACATAGAAAAATGAAAGACTTGCACTAATTGGATTTTAAATAATAAAGAATACACAATGAGGCAAGCTTACAAAGGAAAATCATATTGGCTGATAAGTGGGGGGGACAAGAACAAAATACATGAGATGAGATTATACCCGGTCAGTATGGCTTGCTTCCAAGCTGAACAAAATCAGAAAAAGGGGTCTCAGTGTCCAGGACTGCGCAAAACTGGAACCTTTCTGAAATCAGCTGTTATCAAATTCCTGGTTATAGATTGGAAATTTAGGTAATCATGTTTTCCATTGAAGCCTTGCAGCTCAAAATAGTGAGATGCACTTATGGTATAAAGTTATTCTGGCTATGCTCTCGACTCCGCCAGCTACTTTGACCGTAATCAAAAAAATCTGAACTATAGTCCTGGCTGCCAAATGCCAACCTCTGAAACATTCTAACCTGCGCAGAATGTTGTCTTGAGTCGAAGATTTCGCTTTCGCCAGGTTTCATTCCATTAGATAGATCTGACAACTCATCTAAGGAGCCTAAAGCTCTCATCACCTGCAGAAGTGGAAAGCAAGAATGTATTACTAGATTTGTCATATGTTGTAAGGAAAATACATATCAGGGATACCCAATTACCTGACTCATTCGTGGCCTTCTTGTAGCCGAATGACGCACACAAGCTGCAGCTGCCTCAATCATCCGAAACACCTCTCCAGCTACATAGTTTTTCTCCAGCCTTGGGTCAACTAGTGCTTCGAAATCTTCATTATCAAGTGCTTCAGCAAGCAATGGTCGAGCCTGACAATAAATTTAATCAGGATTAAACCAGATGATCTATAACTTACCACAGATCTTTTCTAAAACAACTTCCCAGAAGTTCTCTATCATAGAAACCCGATAAACAGAGGGACAAAGGAAATGGTTGATAGTCGATACTGTAGCATATCAAGTCATGAAATTTTTCTGAATATTTGCTCCTGGAAATTGTTCATATGCCCATCTAGGAATTTGGGTCCACCTAGAGAAGCTAAGGAAGTACTACAATTTCATGTTTCACAATTTTTTGCTAATCTAAGGCCAAGTAGTAGCTAAGACAGCCTGTTGACTTATTCTACAATATAAGAATGCATGATCAGAATTTTCAAATGCAAAAGCTCTTTTAAATTCTTAATTTTTTTTTGAAGCAATTTTTGAAAATAAGATTATTTTCAAAATATTCTGAACCAGTCGCAATGTTCTTGCATACAAAATTCTTTTTTTTCTTTTCAAGCATAACGAATTTGGAGACATTGGGGTGTCAAAGAACCATGTATGCACCAAGACTTCAAGGTAAAAACTCGCACCTATATGCTATGAAAACCATTGGTAATAAACATGCTATAAAGTACAACTGAGATAAACTAACATACCAGCATGTCTAAATGATGGTCATAATATTTTGTGCCATTACTGAAAAATTCACGACCATGGAGACCAAGGTAAACCCTAAAAAAATATGCAGACTCTTTAACAGATAGCATCTAAAAGATATTAAGTTACAAACTTCAAATTTTACAGAATTACCCATTCAACTAGGCTTTCATCACCCACTGGCTGTGAGTCATCAACAGGCTTACGGCCCGTAATTAGCTCCAAAAGCACAACCCCGAAAGAATAAACATCAGATTTTTCAGTCAACTTGCCACTTGTTGCATACTCAGGAGCCATATACCTGGAAATCAGAGTCCAGTAAATTTCAAATAGAGACAGATTCCCTGACATCTTAAGGATCTTTTAGTAGTCTTTAATATATGCATGTTATGAGAAGATTATAAATATCAATTTTGTACTAAAAATAAAATCAGAATTATAAAAGGAAATATAGACTGTAAAAGGAATTCCCTTCTTTTGATGTTTCCCTACATCAATGCCTATAACATAAGTTTTACTGCATAGGTAGCTTCTACCACAGATAGAAGCACTAATGGTTAATCTACCCGAATGTTCCCATAACGCGCGTTGTTACATGCGTATTTGAATCTAGTTCCAGTGCTATCTTCGCAAGGCCAAAATCTGAAACCTGTTAGAACACACAAGTTTAAGAAACCAATCGACTAGCTAAAGAAATTATAGTATTGAAGGCAAAAAAAAAAAATCTACATTTGCTATGGCGAAAAAATCAACTTCATTTGCTAATTGCATTGTCATAGAACATATTAGACATTGTGTGAAATATAATAACCAAGTAGATAGTTCAAATTAGATTTGCAAAATGAGGCATACCTGAGCTTCAAAATTTTTATCAAGAAGGATGTTTGATGACTTTATATCCCTGTGGATAATGCGGGGATGACCTGATATGTAAGAAAAATGTATCAATAAATATTTTCATCCCATGAAAAAGGAAGAATACAGTGAAGGAGCTGAAAATTTATATAAACTTGCAAGTGGAATTTAGCTTGTGGTGTCAGGAAATTGCATCCTACAGATCCTTCATTTTAAAGCTTGTATCCTTTCAGCATGTTGATTTAGGATAAAAATTAAGAACTATTTCAATTATATACGTCTGTTTCCAATTATTTATACAGTTTACAAACAAAATTATCAATCTTACTGCAGAGAAATTTGTTGATACATGTAATTCCTTATTTATAATTTGTTATAGAGCATTTCGTCTCTATCCTGATTACAATTTTGCACTCAGATGGAGAGGGAGAGGGAGAGAGAGGTCAATGTTTCAGACTTTTGCGATTCCTTCCAGTGACCAAAAAATCAACTTCAATTAAGCTAAAAAGAATAAAGCTAGGAAAATTACAGTCTTCATGTAGGTAAGCAATTCCACGAGCTGCTCCAGCAGCAACCTTGACTCGAATTGCCCAATCCATAACTGGCCTACCTTCACCTGCAACGATCCATGAGAATGAAAACCAGCAAAAATGAAAATAAAACATTTTTGTTAGCATTTATTATCTTATTAAGACTAAGGAGAAAGCAGCAATAGGTAGGTAACAGTCCCAAGACAGAACTAGAAGCTTAATTTGATTGTTCAACTCCCAATCTATCCTTTTATCAAAATATAATTGTTTAAACAAATATATAAAACAAACACAACTTGTTTATGGGCAAAAAGGACATTGCTGAATCAATGTCAAATGAGAAGAACTAGGTTCTAAGAAGTCAAAATCCATAATCCATATAAATATACAAATATCAGAGTCCAGTCATTGTTGCTATGTCAATGCAACATGAGTGTGAATCCATCACTTTTTCACTTGATATGCCATCAGTTTTTCAAAATCTTCATTTTCTCAGAAAATCTTCAAATTCTGTTTGGTACCTTTAGCAGAAGAGTTATACATGTAGCATCATCAGCATCATGCCTCCAGAAGGTGCAATGCCTAAATTCTTGCGCTCAAAAATTTTTTGCTTCTTTGTAGAAACATAATAATTGGTCTTCAACATCACATGCATTTTCCCTCTTAGGTTGACTAACCCTATTTTCTACTCTGCCATTTCACACACCAATGTCATCACTTGTTTCTTCATTTTCACACTTTTAAAGACCTTTCACTACAATATCATGTCAATTTTAACTTGGCACAAATATCACTTTGTTGTTTTATTTACTGCTTTAAATGTGATAGGACAGCCACATGCCTTGTGAAATTCAATATAAGGTCATCCCTTTGTCTCTGCCATAGATACATCCTTGCTCTTCAACTAGTTTAGCAATTATGTACTGCTTTCATTTTGAAAGGACAGGCAACTTGCCCTGTGAAATCCAGTGTGGTCATCTGTTTGTCTCTGCCATAGATATATCCATGCCTTCAACAGTTCAACTTGTTTTTCAATTCCCCCCAAACAAAAGAACTTCCTTTAGTACCAAAACTTAAAGCAGGTATATCAAGTGATAATAAATATGCTCTAAATTGTTATATATCCAATAGCTAATATATAATTATGTGAAGCCATTCTATTATCTAAACTTCACTAGATAACCTGTTTAAAGGGAATAAATGATTAGCAGTAATTGCCTCTAGCCAGCAAAGCCCATAACCTAATAAGTTAACCCATTCATCCCTGTTCTTATAATTATTTGCCCACATCACATGATATCACCTGCCAACTTAGTGGAAAACAACAAGTGCAATGGCAATAGGATGACTAATGGTGAAAAAATCACCATGACATTCAAATTTACACCTAGCACATATCTCATGTAGTACCCTAAATAGAAATTTGTCAACAAGCCACATAAATCTGGACATTGCATTTAGATATATATTTATCATGGAGATGGTAGCGAAGGGTATCATTTAAACATAGAAACCTATCTTACCGTAGAGATGGTAGTGAAGGGTATCATTTGGGAGATAATCATAGATGAGCAATCTTTGATTCTCAGATATACAGTAACCCACTAATGAAACTAAATGGCGGTGATGCACTCGGCTAATAATCTCAACCTCAGCTTTAAACTCACGCTCTCCTTGAGAACCACCTATCTTTAATTGCTTTACAGCTACTTCTCTACCATCCATCAGGATACCTTTGTACACACTACCAAATCCACCTTCACCCAAAAGATTTTGTGTTGAAAACCCATTTGTGGCTTGGACTAGCTCCTCATATGTGAACCATGGCCTTGAATTGCTTACTCCTCCTGGCTCTGAAGGTGAATAGATGAAATCACTGCCAGAAGGGCTTCCTCCCAAAGGTCCATGAGAAGGGGGCCTTATAAATAATGATTCTGCAGTAAACCGAAGTTTCATTAGTTTGCTTTGCAGTTGATAATACTTGCCAGCTAACTTGAAGGTTTAGACTGTCATTCAACAAAAAGAAAGCTGATACTTCAAAATCAGAGTAGAAACTGCATGACAAGATATTTGGAAGAACCTGACATAAAAAAAATAATAAAAAAAGGAATATTCATGCTAAATTTATGTTCGTATCAACAAAGTACAAACTATATTTTCACAAAATGGAAGTCAGAAACTAGATCAGTAGACTTAGCTGCTTTAATTTAAGGCTCCACAAAGATGAAGGTGGTTACAATTCAAGAATTAGAATTGGATATGGCCCCAAACATAATGGATCTGCAGAACAGGATTATGAAGCTAAGGCAAAAAAGCTATCAGATTTTTCTTGTAGTTTATACTAAATTCAATTCATTTGCATAGGCCATAGATTTTATCTGAGCTATCAAATTGCTAGATCTTTAAAAATGTAGAATACAACAACAGAAAACCTTTATAAATTATCGATTAAGCATCATTTTCTTTGTATATACCTAAATGTAAATGTTATAAGATAACATATTTGGTACAGACACAGGAGAACTTAAGAAAAAGACAAATGGATCAACATTTAAATTGACTGACAGATAAAGTTTTACTTCAAGACCAAAGTTCAGAGTCTGCATTAGTAACCATGACTCCTATCCTTACCCATCAAGCAATTTTACACTAACAGAGCCTCTAACAACAAGAATAGCTACTATGGAAATTCTAAAGAATCAATAAGCAATAGCTATATAAGTGTTAACAATAGAGCAATGTCATTTCTTTACCTGAATTCTGGGAGGAGGAAAATGGAGAAGGCATAGTGTACCCAATATTTGATTTAGCATGCCTTCTCTTTCGTTTCTGTACAGCCCACACTGCCAGCACGAGAAAACTGAGTACTATAAACCCAACTGCAATGCCTATTACCACTGCAACGCCAGTGTTAAAATTCCCTGAACCTTTGGATGCTGTATTTGCAGAGATATTACTATCATTAGTTGCTCTTGCAGTTGGCTTTTCTGTAGGGATAGAGGGTAAGGGTGACCGAGGAGAAGTTCCTGTTCTGGACGAATTATCTGGAGGAGCAGGAGGTACAGGCGGTAAAGAATTTGATGGGACAGAATGAGGTGGTGATGGCAATGTAGATGTTGGAGGAGAAGGAGGAGAATTTGTTACAGGGGGAGGACTACCAGACTGAGAATTAGATGGTGGAGTAACCTTTGGGGGTGCAGGGGAAATTTCAGGGCCCTTTGCTGCTGGTGGAGGTGGTGAATCAATGGAAGGAGGCGTGGGGACATTTACAGGAGAAGGTGGGGAAGGGGCAACAGCTTGAGGAGGAGGGGATGCCACCGGAGTGGTTGGTTTGGACTGGGGAGAGGGAGGGGTGATTGCTGGCTGTGGAGGGGGGGATACATCTGGAGGAGGGGGCGGTGAAGTAGTGACAGCTGGAGGAGGGACAATAGTTGTTGATTGAGGTGGTGATGCTGGAGGCACCGGTGGTGGTGATGCTGGAGGCACTGGTGGTGGAGATGCCGGGAGAGATGGAGGTGGTGCAGATGGTGGTGGTGATGCTAGAGATGGTGGAGGTGACGCAGGTGGGGCAGGAGGGGGAGCAGCTGGGGTTGCTGGCGGGGGGGATTGAGGGGGTGGAGCTGAAGAATTAGAAGGTGTTGAAGGGACAGTGCTCTGGTTAGGCAAAGTTGTTGCAGGAGGTGATGAAGGAGGTGTAGAATTTGATGGCAAAGGAGGGGCTGGTGGTGAGATAGTGGAGAATGTAGTTGGTGGAACTGCAGAAGGAGAAGAGTTTGGGGAAGGTGATGAAGTTGAAGCCATATCTGTATCCAACAAAATGGACAAGAAACTATACCTCCATTACCAAATTTAGATCAGTAACAGACACCAAATCTAGAATTGTTCATGAGGATTTAGGGGAACATTATCCTAGTCAATCCACACCATGTGTAAACCTCAACCAAGTATACTTATCCACTCCAAGCGTCCGAATACCTCGAGAAAATGCCAATTCAAACAGTCTCAGTCTCAGACTTATTTATCGGAGGAACATAGATCTCCAAGCAGAGACATAGCTCAACAAGAAGTCAAAACCAAAATTTAAGAACTACCAAAATTCAGCACAGAAGTGCCTAACTGACCAAAAAATTAGATTAAAAAGGTAATTCAAAAACTTCTGCAACAATAAGATCAACTAAACCATTTCACTACTACCCTAACTCCTAATAACCAAAATTGAAACTTTACACGCAACAAAGAATGCAGAATTAAAAAATGCAGGATTCCCAGAGTTACCAAATTGAAAACAAAGAAACCCAGAAGAGCAAAGTTAAAAAAAGTCTTACCTATCTGTCTCAAATTGAATAATTTTGGGGGGAGGCTCTTGTTTTTTTACAGGTTGGATAGAATGTAAGAAATTGGAACAGGATTTCCCAAGAAGGATATTTTCTTTGAAAGAAAAAAAAAATTGGAAAGAGGAAGTGAGCCCACAAAATACGGAAAGAAACGTGGGGGCAACTTTACTTCACATGTCTAGTAGTAGACACACACATACAGAGAGAGAGAGAGAGAGAGAGAGAGAGAGAGAGAGAGAGAGAGAGAGTGGGCATGAAAATTCTTGTCTGAGCTAACTTTAGTAACAACTTGTTCTGAAGCTGAGGACCATCACCATCTTAAATGTTCTTTTAAGCTTATTTTATTTATTTATTTCCTAATATTTAAATTTCTTCTTTTCAGTGATAAAAGAAGTTTTTTATTATTATTTCATTTTATTTGAGAAATATGATGATTTATAATTTTATATAGAGAGGGGAATTTATAATTAAACATGAGTTATATTAAAAATTTAAATAATTATTATTAATGTTTTTAATTTTATCATATATTTTATCATTAATATCCTAATTAAATTACTTGCTTTTTCATCATTTCAAATAACAATTAAGAAAGACTAATTAAATTATCTTATTGATTTATCTATTTTATTTAATAAATAAATAATTTATATATTTTGAGAAGAATAAAATTTATTTTAAATTTTAAAAAAGGCAATTGGATAGTTATCCTCAGATGGGTTGTTGAGCTAACGGTGTAAAAAAACGGAAATAAAAAAAATGGAAGCAGACATTTGTATGAAGAAAGCTTAAATACGAGAAGCCAACAACTCATAATTAAAAATAAAAAATAAAAAAAAATAGAATGGGTTTGCTTTTATTCTCAGTTATCTCTCTGCTTGCTGTGCTGTGCTGTGCTGTCCTGTCTTGACAGTAACTATTCTTATTCTTGACAATCTTTAGATAACATCGATCATGACGTCGTAAATGGACAAACAAGAAAGTGGTGAATCATGTCCATTATGCAATGCTTATGCTTTTATGAACTCCTAACATGTTGGCCCATATATATCTTCTCTAGAGAGTTTTCTCTCCTACAAAAATTCTCAACAACTCATGATTTGCCTCTTCATTCGCTTGTTTTACTGTATCATTTCCAAAATCAGCTTTTATCTTTGATCCCACAGAGCTGCATGCAAGATCCTCTACTCATTCGGACAGGACTGAAGATTTTGTCGGGCTAAGAACATATTCAATCTGAATGTGGGCTTGACTATCACGAGCTTACAATCTAGACGCCATGGAAACAATGTATAATACAAGCTAACCATTCAATACAATTGGGTCAAGAAGACTAGCCCATGTAATGTATTTGGATACAAGCATCACATAATCAAACTGAGTTGGGCATGCCTCAGCAGCCTAGAACCAATACCTGAAATATGTGGTTCTGATGTATAATTTATGAGAAACATCCCCTGGGTGGACCACCTAAAAGATATGTTGCATGCGGACTATAATTTAGGATTAATTATTATGCTCAGTAATGGAATGCAATTGAGAGCTTAGGAGACGCAACACTGATCCTATGTAAAATAGTCTAACTCAGAATTCTCATAAAGGGCTAAAATACCCATGAGACATTCTGAAAGGCCATAGGGTTTCCCTAAATGAATCTGATCAAACCGTTTTGAATCGGATCAATTTGGTTCTTCTAGTGGGTTTTGAGCACAGAAAAAAAAAAGAAAGAAATAAATATAAATGAGTTATGATAATATATAGGATAGGATAAGGACACTGGAAATGTGGTGGTGGACAAAAACAAAAGGAACTAAACAGAGTGACAGTAAATACAAAATGGAAATCTATTTGCTTTGAGAAATGGAAAATCAATCCTGAGCTGAGATAACATTATTTATTATTCATTGTTGTCCACTTGTTTTTCCTTTTTTATTATTGTGAAATTTTCAACAATAAAAAAAAAAAAAACCTATTATAGTTACATTTTTGTCATTGGATTTTTTATTTTTTATTTTTAATTTTCATTGAGAAAAAGAATAGGGGTTTAAGTGGCGATTAATGGGTTTGGTTTGGACCACAGCATTATTCAGATTCAGATTCAGCTATGACATTGTTACGTCACAATCACATTTCATTATATATATATATTTATTATTTAAAAATGTTAATTATTTAATTTTTTCTTCCTATTTAAATTATTATTAATAAATTATAAAGTAATTAAAATATTATTATTTTAAATTAATTAGATAATATATGGAATTCCAATTAGATAAGCATAATCCAATAAATGAATACATGATTACCAAACACACCACCGTTTTGTACGTTACTGAATTACGTAATATAATTTTATAATAAATAAATTATTGAA
>CAOGCB010633650.1:0-64415 GCA_948266635.1 Cnidoscolus chayamansa
TATTTAAAAAAAATATTTATCTTGTCAATGTACAGTTCTCAACAGTAGTAGTACTTCTTTTGTTCAACAGGATTTCGGTGATGACAAACCTCTAGCTTGGAGTCATTTTACTGCAGAAGGGGATGTTGAGTTCAAGGCTGTTTTATTTGTGCCTCCAAGGGCTCCTCATGATCTTTATGAGGGTTACTACAACGCTAAGAAATCCAACTTGAAGTTGTATGTTAGGCGGGTGTTCATTTCAGATGAATTTGATGAGCTTTTGCCGAAATATTTAAACTTTTTGAAGGTACTGAGATTGAAGTGATGCTAACACATTCTTGTGATAGTCTTTCTACAATTCAAATTTGATGGAGATATTCATATTGATGACATTTTGAGCAGGGTCTTGTTGATTCTGACACTTTGCCACTCAATGTTTCACGAGAGATGCTTCAACAACACAACAGCTTGAAAACAATTAAGAAGAAACTTATCAGAAAGGCCCTTGATATGATCCGTAGAATTGCTGATGAGGATCCTGATGAGGCAAATGACAAAGACGAGAAAGGTACTGTTGTACCTTGCCGTTTCTTTAGTTTCCACTTAAAAAGGTTTCCTGTCCAATTCTGACCGCCCAAGTCATTAATCTGTTAGTATATCTAATGCTCTTTTCATTATTAATGCCGAACCAGCCAAATTCCGTTCTATGGTCCATATTCTGTTGATTTGTTCACGACTAATATCTCTCTGGATGCACAGATGTTGAGAATTCCAGTGATGATGAGAAGAAAGGTCAATATGCAAAATTCTGGAATGAGTTTGGCAAGTCTATCAAACTGGGCATCATTGAGGATGCAAATAACAGGAATCGCTTGGCAAAACTTCTTAGATTTGAGAGGTAGCTTTTAATTATTATTATCATTATTATTACTGTACATGTCTTATTCTTTTCCCAGTTGATGTCATCTTATGGTTCTCGAATCCTCCTTCATCCAGTACTAAATCGGATGGTAAGTTGACTTCACTCGATCAGTACATCTCAAGAATGAAGTCAGGGCAGAAGGATATCTTCTACATAACTGGACCAAATAAAGAACAATTGGAGAAATCTCCATTCCTAGAGAGACTCAAGAAGAAAGGTTATGAGGTACGATTGATAACGATATTCAATGTTTTTTTTTTTAAATGAAAGCAATTATCTTCCACGTCTTTCTTTTGCTTTGAACTGGAGTGTCTTTGTCCTTTTATTTCTGATTTGCTCTTTTCCTTTTTGGGCCGACATTATGACCAGGTCATTTTCTTCACGGATCCAGTTGATGAATACTTGATGCAATATTTGATGGAGTATGAAAACATAAAATTCCAAAATGTGTCCAAGGAGGGCCTAAAACTTGGGAAAGGTGCTAAAGACAAGGAACTGAAGGAATCATTCAAGGAGCTTACCAAGTGGTGGAAGGGTGCCCTTGCCAATGAGAATGTGGATGATGTGAAGATAAGCAATCGTTTGGATAATACACCTTGTGTCGTTGTGACGTCAAAGTATGGGTGGAGTGCAAATATGGAGAGGATAATGCAATCTCAGACACTAACAGATGCTAAAAAGCAAGCATATATGCGTGGAAAGAGGGTGCTGGAGATTAACCCAAGACACCCAATCATCAAGGAGCTCCGAGAGAGAGTTGTTAAGGACCCTGAGGTATGGTTTATATTCTCGTTAGTTGTGGTTCCAAATTTATAGCATGATTAGACGTTGGAATCATGTTATTTTGTGGATCTGTTGGCTTGCCAAAATTTCGTTTGATCTATGTTTTAATGGTAAATGCAGCCCCTATACATTCTTAGGGGTGGCATAATTATGTGGCTTATATATCCTAACCAATTAATGTATTGGAATGCTAAATTAATTTTATCAGTGATAAGTGATTATAACCGACAATTGAATCCTTAATATTTGGAGAATGATCTGCTAACACTCAGTGGGTATGAACTAACTGCTTTGCCAGAGAAACTAGCTACTGCCAATCACAAGAATCTTTTACTGCAAGCAGCGATGAATAGGGTCTTGTCATATGGTGTGATTTAGGAAAACTGAGTCTGTAGTTCCACGGAGTTAATGAAGTTGTAGTTGACCCCTCGTAACTCACCTTTTTTTTTGGCTGTGTACAAGTATTGATAGTATCCTGTTAATGTTGGTTGCCTACTCTAGGTTTATGCTGCATCTCTGCAATTATCTGCATGAGCATGAAAATTCTGTTTTTGTTCAATTATTATGTAGTACCTGTTATTAATTAACTAGTTATGTATCTTTCGCTTCAGGATGAGACTGTAAAGCATACCGCACAACTCATTTACCAAACGGCTCTTATGGAGAGTGGCTTCCTTCTCCAAGATCCCAAGGATTTTGCCTCCCGTATATACAGCTCTGTTAAATCTAGCCTAAACATCAGCCCGGATGCAAACGTTGAAGAGGAAGATGATGTGGATGAAACTGAATCTGAAACAAAAGAAACTGCAGATACCTCCAAAGATGATGCTGATACAGCTAGTTCTGCTGTCAAGGATGAGTTATAGATTTGCCTGAATGATGCACTTTAATCCTTTTTTGAAGCAGTCCTTGTTTTTTGGCTGCCCCATCTAGCCTAGTCTCTTGAGAAAAGCTGAAAGCAAGATGTCATGCAATTTTTCTGTTGGTCAAATTTGCGAAAGACTTTGCCCTTGGTGCTAATTGCTAATGTAGTCATAGAATTCAGGAATTTTATCTAGTTGACAATGTGTGTATTTTCTGTGCAAGTCTCTTATACCTTTTACTCGGCTTTCGTTTGCTCATCCACAACTGGCCAAAAAGTAACTTCTTGCGACATATGGTACTGGGCATAGGTTTGGTTTGGGACGATTTCTTGTTGGAAAGAACAATTTTGATTAATCAGTTCAAAGAGGTTGGCATCGAAGTATAAGGTCTTTCCAATTGAAGTCTTAGTTATAACTTCTGATTCAGTTTAAAATAGAAAATTCGGTTTTAACTCAAACTTGTTTCAAATTGAATTTGTTGCTTATTTTGAACTAATTTCAGATTTAAATCTTACTGGGCCACATCTAGTTATGCTAATCTTCTTCATAACTAGTAGTTCAACAAGTCATTTCTTATAATGAAGCTGAAAGAGGAAACTAGAGCAGTCTATCAGCTGGAGGAAGTATGAACCACGTATTCCCTATGAAATTATAAATGTTAACTTGATCTACCCAGTTGATTTCATTGCTTCCCCTCTTTTTAAAATCCCAATCTTAGATTTGAATAAGAACTACGACAATTTTGCAATGGCACAATAAAGGAGGAGAGAACGCGCTTGTTTAATAATACATTTGTGACCATCCAAGAATAAGCTATAAAACCTACTTCCAAAAGAAGCTTATATTTTGATTCTCCAACTAGTACCTTTATCTAGCTTAGTATATAATATTATTATTATTGGTATATGGATCAACATTCTATTTTTTACTCTTATCATATGGACATAGTAATAGTATTGAGAAGCTACATTTTATTTATTTTTTCTTTATTTAATTTTGTTAAATTGATTATGATATTTTCATTAATAAAGGAATAAGGAACTTGAAACTGTGATTTTTGCTTAAAATACCACTTCTCAACTGCTCTAAATTACTTCAATCAGCTATATGTCATCAGAGGTACATGGAAGATGATGCCTTTGAGGATTCTCCGATAATAATAATAAAAGAAAAACAGCTCAGAAATGTCTTTGAGAAGATGCCATTTCTAAACTTGATGGATAAATTGTTAAAAGTTGCTCTGTCTGTCGTGTTGGACCATAAAAACACACCACCCCCACCATCGTTATTGCAAATTGTATTTGGTGTAGTTATGAAGGGAACAAATTCTTTTTTTTTTTTCTTTCCTTTTTAAATTTGGTTTTAATTCCATTTAAATAAATGAACATGAGCATGTGCCACTTAAATTCGATACATCTCACTTCTTATATTTTAAAGTAGAACTATTGGAATTAATTAATTATATATTTGATACGTGAATGCTAATCAAACTTAAGTAGGCAAATTGATGCCACTCAAACAACTGGCTTCCTACGCGGATAACGCAAGCAAAGAGACCTAATGAAAACAAATGATAGGGCATAGGCGCATGGCTAATTCTCGTAACATTTGGGTCCTGGGAGCCAACTTCAAATCATGAATCTACAAAATCTTGCAATTCCAGCAAAGTGGGGTTCCTTTACCACTACCCCACCAACCACATTACTCAAGATTCACAATAAAGCAATCACCTTTCCCTTTTCCTTTTCCCTCCTTCGAATACCATTAAATCAAATCTAATCATCAATTTCCAGTCTTGAGAATCTCTTCCTTTCTAGTTATTTTGTTTCATTACATTACAAATCCTTCAGACTCCAAATCATAAAAAAAAAGAAGAAGAAGAAGAGGTATACAGTGTTAAACTCCTGCGTAAAAGAGGGTGGGGGGAGGTGTTGGATTTTGTCTATACATGTGTGGCCTGGAAAATTGGCTTTACAATCTGGAATTTCATCAGTAGTCATCTACTGTCAGGCTTTCCTCTGAATGCAAAAGTCATCTCTGAAGTTGCATGTGAGGAAAGAACATCTATAAATAAAGAAAAAAGGGGAACAGGGACACCATCAATGTGAAGGGCCAAGCAGAATAAGAAAGAGTTGTGGATGAATCTCCAGAGAAAATGTTTGACAACCATGAAGTGTTGAGCCCATCTCCTGATCCTGCTTCTGACCCACTCGTTGTGCTTGTGCTCGGCGTTTGAGACGCGTCTCTCGCAGATTTTTTACTGCAGAAAGTTAAAAATATATATGTATATAGTGAGTAAAAATAGGTTAGCTAGCTTGATGAACACAAAAGCAAAATTAACAGATTCGAAAATGAAATCAAACACTGAAAAAGAAGAGAACATTTTACAGATTCACATAATAAGAATCTCATGACTCATCACACTAATAACGAGCAAAGAGAAATAGCAAGGAGGAATAGAAAAAACGGGGGATGTGATAATTATCCTTGCCTTGGTGATGAAGGGCAGAATGTGATCATGTAATCTGCTCCAGTACATGTAAAAGTGCTCGTTGCATCATCGTATGCATAACTATAAGATCTCGGACACGCAGCTTTAAACATCTGCGAATAAACACTTGGCTTACAAGTGTCTGGTGTCCCATATGCTCCACTGCAACAGTACTCGGGGCTCCCAAAAGCCTCACAGGCACTCTTACAGGCCTCACCAGAATCTACTCGTAGCTCAGAAGGGCACTGCTGATTCAAGTCTGTTACACATCCAGTTGACAAGCATGTACCGGAACCGCCATTGGGTTCTACAATCATTGGTAAGTTATAGCCATCAACTAAGCTAACATCGTAAAAGTCTTGGGTGCTGTAGCTGATTGTGAACTCAGCTAGAGTAGCAGGTGGGTTCGCATTTTTACCATTGCATTCAATTAGGTTGGTGCTACAATCTCCCGTTAGACAGCTTCCTTGACCAGTAACTGGATCGAATGTGCAACCGGTTCTGCCCCAGAATCTTCCAGACCAATTTGGTGGTGATTGAAAGGAACGAGACACACCAGGTGGAAGCTCAAATCCGGTGCTTTCAAATGCAGGACTTCCAGCATTGGCAAGAATACCAGGCCATATTGTGTTGCTACATCTGTTGATTAAAGTAAATTTAGCCCCTGAAACTCCGCCAATGTTAAAGGAAGTGGAGATTGTAAGCAAAGAAAGGGTGATGTATATGGCATAAGTGGAGAATAATGGATCCATTTGGAGAGACTTGAAGTGTTGTTGTAAAGAGAGAAATTAAGGCTGCATTAAGCGGAGAAAGAAGAAAAGTGGCTTCTCGGGTTGATAGATGGAGGTGAGGAAAGAAGATGAGAATTGTGTGCCCATAAAAGTAGAGAGAGATATGTATAGTTTTGGGAAGAGAGAATCAGAAATGGAAATGGAAATGGTAGGTTAAGATCTTTAAATAAATACAATGGCGGAGGTGGAATGCTCATCATCTTCTAAGATGAACAAGTCACATTGCCACCTCATCTCTTTTAGTAAAAACTTAGGAAGGTTTTTACCCATTAAAAAAAAAAATTCCAAAATCCCTTTTTCCAAAATTAATTAATTATGAATAATATCACTGGAAATGTATGATAGGGAAGCATGTGAAGGCCATAGCAGATAGGGGAGTTCACGTGGATTCCCACTTGGGAGAAAGAAAATAAAATTAAGGGGCAGCCTGAGATTTTGCTGGTTGTGGGAATATTTGCCCAAAGCAACCCTACGAGAAAGAGAAGAAAAATATTAACCCAATAATAATCCTTTTAATAAATACAGCTACTTTCAATCAAAAAATGAAGAAAAGAAAGGAATTCAGTTGCTTTGTTTTTATCATGCTTTTAATGTTTTGATTTTGATATATTAATATCTATTGTTTCTTGCTTTCCATTATCACATTCTGTCTACTTGTAAAATGTCTTTACATCAAAATTACTATACATATATGTTTGACAACACATCCATACATCCACACATAACCTTAAATTTGAAAAAAAAAAAAAAAAAAGAAAAGTAATGAAATTCATACCTTGAATAGGATCTGCACTACTTTGTGAAAAGCATCTTTAAATTTGATGAGCAACCAACTTGTTCTACCTAACTTGTTTGAAGAAATAATCTCATGAATCTCTTCATTGTAAATGTTTGTCTAACAATGCAATTTCTTTGGCCTTTCCATCTTTTTTAATCATATAATTAATAGTGGAATTAGATTCCTCATAATCTTAATAAATTTATTAACCTTCTTTCATATTCCACCACCTTCACACCTGTCCTGTGAACATATCATTCTCTCATTTAAATTTTATTAATCAATTACAATTTCAGACCGATCGAGGCTTCATGTTCACGTAAACAGACTGCATGGGCAAATGGAGAGTTGCATGGATCGTGGGACGGTGCATCCCAGTTGGAAATTTGACTTCGTAAAATTACACTCTTATTTGTGACAATTTTTATTAGAAAAAAAAAACCGAACAAGTTACTGGCAATAATTTAATTTCATTCGATTCAGCAACATGTAAAAATAGGAAAATGGTGGGCTCAGTTTGGAACCTTTAAAAGCAAAAAAGAAAGCATTTTTAGAACCGACTTTGCTTTAGAAATTAACAATAGAGATTCGTGATGCTGCCCCGTTAACCCTCATCCACGTCATCCTGTACATGATGCCGTGGATGTCACTCGATTGTGGAACCCTTTATCCTCTCTCTCTTTCGGAAAATTCTTAGCTGCAACATACATCTGCATGAGATCCATCATTTCTAATTCATGTATAGCTGACTTGAGTCTCTTCTCATAATAACAATAATAATAATAATATATTTATATTTAGAGGGTGATGGCTAGTAGATTAATAGATACTTTTATTTACAATATTTTCCATATGTTTAATGTTCATCTCATCTCTCTTACTCTCAGTGGTTTATATTCAAAGAGCGGCCACTAATCAATATTCTGATTACACAGTCAAACAAAGTAAAGAAGATAAAAAGGCTATCTATATAATTATTATCACAAGTAATTAAAGTTGCTAAAACGTTAATTAGTTGGTAGAGGATAAGATCATCGCTACAGATAATATATTAATTGTCTGCACCTGCTGTTTCTTCAAACTCTCTCTAATTATAGCACACCAAAATCATTGGTTCACCTTCCATGCATGCATGTGTATGCATACATTATTAATTTTTTTTTTCTTGTGCTTTCATACGTAGGAAATATTTCTGGTCTCAAGTACCGCAGTATCTTTTAGACAAAAATCACCCTTTTTACATTCACATAAAGGATAATCAAAAGTCTCTTCAGCTGAGTAAACATGAGGCGGAACCCATCTTCACCACCTCACTCAACCTTGGAATTTGTCCTTGTTTATTAAGTTTATGTCTTTGGAGAGAGCACACCCCAACTTTCACGTATCTTATGTACTGCTCTTTCTCTATATACCCTTCATTTTCAACCTAATTATGAGCCCACCATATCAATTGGATGTTTCTTGCATTCACTTTAATCAACTAACCAGTTCGTGCAAAATTAAAGTTGTTATGGAATAGGAAATTTTTGTATATACGGATTGATTTTGCAACTTATTTTCTTATATGAGTTCTTATAATTTGAACTCTATCCTCTATCTGATCGATCTTTTCTCTTAAGTATTACAGGATGTGATTGAAGGTTTTTATACAAGCAAGATACTTTGTTTTTAAGTGTTGTTCTGTTTTATTACTAAAAATAGAGAGACTTTAATTCTTGCACATGATATATAGAGACTTGTAAATATAATACATCAAATGGGCTATCGTATCGATCAACTTATATCATATCATGTTGACGAAACACAACCAATATTATCTAGATAATGTTGGCAAGAAAAGTGCCAGGATTCTTGAAAAGCAGGAATTTGGTGGGGGGTCAATGTCAAAATTGAAAAACAAATAGACAATTCCTATAGCTGGTAGCTACCAACAATATACAAAGTGAAGGCCCGCTGTTTTTTAACATCTGCATATGGTTGCATGAATGTCCTTTGCCAATTGTTATCTGTCGTGTAAAGCATACCACTATGGATAATTCTAAATGTAATGTTAATCATATCGCTTTTTTCAGTATTAACTTTACTTTCTTTATAAAAAGATTTGCGTCACCCTATACATATCTTCATTTCAAGACTGTTTTCATCATCAGCTACAAAGATTTGCATGTTTATATTTTTCATGTCTGTACATTCTATATAACTACAGATGTTGTACATTTCCAACTTGATTTCTTTTCTTCCCCATGCAAGATCTCTGATGAATTGCAAAAGAAGTTTTCTGTGAAATTTACAAGCTCAGTTGTCGTTGGAAGTCAAAAAGCAAAGTCATCAGCGATCAGATTCATGTGGGTGTAAATATGACATCGAAAGTGAAATAAGGTGGAGGCTAGGAATTGTTTATTTACACACATTACTTTCCATCCTTTTCGTTATCCCTCAGAACAGTGAGACTAACGAGCATCACTAGCTTCCAAGCTAAGTTTTTGTTTTGCCCCTTTAGTAAATAAATAAAAGGAAACTATAAGAAGGCAGTAGCTGCATGGCATGGGCTTCATAAATTAAGATTTCTTTATGACTTTCTATACGCAAGTAGTAGAAAAATGTTCATCATTGCATACGTTTAAACTTCAAAAAAAAAGTTATTAGCGTCATTTAATGAATATAATAACATGAATTACCACACAAAGTGGAAGTGGGAAATCGGGGTAAGTGATCTCTAGTCATACTCCATTAAAGAAGAAGGCATTCTCTGTCAAAATGTCACATATATAACATCCCAAGTGATTACGAATCATTATTAATACCTTAAACGTGAAACTTCCATGATTAAACCTAATTTGAGAAGCATTTCAAGGTTTTGTTAGCTAAATTCACTGGAATATATATATATATAATAAATAAAAGAAAAGAAAAGAAAAGAGAAAGAGATAGAGGTTTATTTACATGGCGGCTGTACAGTGAGTGAGAGGCTGGACGGTGCTATGAGCCCCATTTACTGGTTCTTTTCCAATGACAAGTTTCCAGAAGCCCAATCTTTATCCACTGGACTTGTCTACATTAACTTCAAATTAATTTCCGCCTCTGAAAAACGATGACGTCTAGTCATATTATTAAAGTCTTTTATATACTCTATAATTTACATAATCAGTAATCACACTCCTTCCTTTTATGGCAATGTATTTTTAACACCAATTTATATCGGCTATAAAGAATGAGACGTCGAGAAAATGCGTTTTATCCATACAAATACTATTTAGAAAATTTCATGAGAGATGGGTTGCATCCAAATCAATTGCTACTAAAATGTATATTGGGAACAATGAGTCACCATCCACATCTCACCATACACAGATTTTTTAATGTCCAAGTTTTCATATATTCTGGCAGATTCCCTGTTATATGTACAAATGGCCAAGTGGTAGTAGTATGACCACACACATCATGACAAAAGAGAAGAATGAAATTAATAAGAGAATTTCATATTATTGGGGCACCAAACTCTGGTGGGTTACATTTCATATTTAATAATTAATAATCAACTAATGAATCCCCTCCTTTTTTATATAAAAAAAATTATAATTATTTCTAATCTAAAAGCTATAACTTAAAAAAATTGGAAAAAAAAAAAAAGAAACTATCAAACTTGGATCCTTTCTTCTTTCAACGTCGTCCATATCGCCACCTCCCACTACCCTATATCCCAACAAGTTGGATTTAATAGTAATTACGGGTGACCTTTTCCAATCATGACTCGGTACCTCGTCACCACTGGGTCACATGGCCCATGCTTGGAAAAGTGCATACCACCAATATAGTGGGGTCCATAAATCCCAATTACAGAAATATCGTTTTTTCAGCTTCCTGGCCTGCCCTTTTCCTTCCTGGAGATCCACTTGTATGTGTTTTATATATATATATTAAAAAAAAAGGAATATATATAGAAAAAAAAGGCTAATTAACGAGTTAGAACTCAGAGGAGGTATCTCAATTGCCAAAATGCTACTGTGATGGCGAACGTCCACGCATAATTATACATGGAAGGTGTTGCTCCGCTTTGGTCCAAGGCGGCACCTTCATAAACCATGGTGGTGTTGATTGTATCTGCATCAGTGTTCTGACCCTGTGACGCTTTCTGGCTGCAAAATCACCCAAGAACTAACCGTTAGAGGCTAACATAATTATAGAAAAAAAAAACAAATAAAAAAAGTGTCCACGTGTGTTCTTAAGATTGGGAGTCAGACAGCTGGAATAATGGTGGGTTTGGGGAATGTGCACCGCAGTAAAGTTATATGTCGGCTTGTGCGTCTTTGTTCATATTCAGCTGACTCCCCAAGCCATGTAGATTATTCTACATGTAGAGAGTGCTGAATGGACCTACCATCCAGTAAATGTCAGAACGGACAGCAGCGTTCAACATGGATCTGGTGTCGGAGGATGATTGATTATCTAACGTTAATATCTACAGGCTTTCGTTAATTTCCCAACGGTCATAATTTTTACCCTTTTAACGGTTAAACAGCGGTAAATCAGTAAAAGAAAGAGAGAATTACCTGGTTCTCGGGGTTGGACAAAAGGTGATGAGGTAATCCGCGGAGGTACATGTGAAGGTGCTTGTCTTGTCATCGTAAGCGTAGCTGTAGGCGTGTGGACACGCGTTCTTGAATATCTCTGAGTAGGATGACGGCTTGCAAGTATCAGGTGTACCATACGCGCCATTGCAACAGTATTCCGGTTTCCTGAATGCTTCGCACGCACTCTTGCAAGCTACGCTGTCTCCGGCGGAGCTCGTAACCTTAAGCTCCGAAGGACACGAGCCGTTCAAATCCACCACGCAGCCGGTGCTTGAACAATTCTGACCAGAGCCCCCCTGAGGCACCACTAGTAGAGGGAGATTGTACCCATCTACAAGACTCACATCGAAGAAATCCATCCCACCGTAGCCGTCGAGCTTGAACTCCGCTAGTGTGGCGGGAGGAGCAGCTCCGCTGCCAGAACATTCTAGCTTACCAGAGCCGCAATCACCTGTTAAGCAAGAGAATTTCCCAGTGGAGTCTTCAGAGCACAAGGTTCGAGCCCACATGCGGCCACCCCATGAAGTAGGTGCGGTGATGGTCTTGGTTTCCCCCTTTTGGAGGGCGAAACCGGTGGTGGAAAGGGCAGGCGCATCAGCGTTTGAGAGAATCCCAGGCCACACGGTGTAGTCACACCTATTTGTCATTGTAAAGGTTGTTGAAACAACTCCTGCAACAAGAACACCGGTTAATAGATTGGAGAAGAAGATTTAGAGAAACCATTTTAAAAGCATAATATATATCGCCATTATTACCTGATACGAAAGAATAAGCAAGAAACAGAGGAACTAAAAATGCTAGTTGAGCCATTGAAGAAGGACAGAGAGCTTATAAAGAATACTTAAAGAAGACAAGAAGTAATGAGAAATGCTCTTCTTGGGGGGAAGGGGTGTGAGATTTTCAAAATACGGAGGCGAATTGGGTATTTATAGGAGCTGAAAGCAAGCACTTAGGCGAATGGCTATGGACCCACAAAAAAAGTGGCCCAATTAATGCTGTCAACTATACTAAAATGGTCAATATTATTTCATTAGGAATAATGCTAAAATTGATATATAAATTAGAAATGAATAAAAGAAATAAAATAGGAAAATAAGGAGTTGAATTGATTATCCAGCAAATAAAAAGAGAAGGAGATGTTAGGAATATGCGCAGCCTTTGCAATATTCTGATAAAAGAAGATTATGAAATATGGTTAATGGATAAGTCGTCTTTGGTTTGCCATTTTAAAATTAAATTATATATACCCACGTTTTCTTTTCAGGTCAAAGCTAGTAACCAAAAATTTTCAGGTCAGAAAAACCGGTCAGGCCCAGCTGCTTTTGTTTTACATTAGATCATTTTCTTTATAATAAATACAATTGGTTGAACTGCCAACTTGTTTGGTATCTCTCTCATGGGATTTCTGCTGCCCATGCATAAAATTGGTCTTACCAGAATCAACTACCCCTTCTTCATCAATATATATATACACACAAGTTGATGATTTGAGATTTAGGCCATACTCGTTAGGTATGTAAAATTACACATTCATTTTCTTTAATATTTATGGTAATCATATTAATATCATAAAAAAATTGAATTAAATTATAATCGTTCTTGGAAATTTAATATTAGTGTTACATAGCCACCGCCTTAGACTAGTATTTGAAACCTGATAACGCTAGCTGAAGATATGAATGGAAGTAGCTGGGGTTTAATGATTTGGGTATATTTAATATTAATGAACCTCATCATTTGATTGGGTGGTCAAATTACACGTTTGATCAGCGAATCAACAAATACAATCACCAATACAAGGATGCAGTTGTTTCAACACCAGTAGTAGTGAACAGTATAAGTCATGCCAGCAAACAGATGGGAAGATTGAAAAACATGACCGAGTCATTTGAATAAAAAGTTGGCAGCCATGGAAATCTGTCTTATCATGAATCTATTAATAAAAACGAGGTCCACTCCTAAAATGGTTTCAGTGTGGAAATCCACGATTTGGGTTGACTATTTGCCGCAGCACAAAGGAACTTTATCGTTTAATGTCAAAAGAATAAGACCTTCCAATATAAGATCTTACGTGTTTAATTCTCGGATAGATTATATATATATATACATATACATGAAATTTTCAATTAGTTATTTATAACTATATAATGTGTAACTTTTAGAAAAATATATAAAAACAAAGGAGGCGGCAAGGCATTCTTATCCCATTTGTCCGCCACAAAAGCCAGCAATTAAATGTGGTATGTTACGGTGTCCAAATTCAAGACTCCTTTTTGATGCAACTGTCAGAACTGCACTTGTAAAAAGAAAACATCTCTCTCCTATAACTGGCAAAGCCATGACGATTCAAAATCTATACCTAAATGTATTCCTTATTAATGATGGGACCACCATATGATAATAAAGATTTTTCACAGCTGCCTCACTAATCAAAAAGAAAATGACATATTTATGAATGTTTTTTTGTAACTTCATTGGTTTCCCTACAAAATCAAACTAATGTATTCCCGCTTCGTTGAAAGAAAGAAAGGCCTTATTACAGGTTCCAGGAAGTTGAGATCTTCGTGCAAAAACCTGTTGGATTGCCCGGAAGAGTCCTAAAGCAGAAGCAAAACTGTTTTTGTAATTGTGTTGGAAAGTGACAGGAGGAAGCACAGACAAACCAATGTGCAGCTGCTGGTGCTTGGACCAACAATGGAGGCCACTGGGATTATATGTCAACAACTATCAGATGCTCAATTATGATAGATTTTATTCACACTATATTTGGAAGCATCAACGACCACCAAATAAACTATTATGAAGAATTTTCTCTATTCACTAACTGACCAAATACAATAGAAAGAGATAACATTATTTAAGCAATCCTGATGGGTTGACATCAGCTGATGCAATAAAACGAAGCTTAATTGGAAGAACTTAAACACCATTATTGAGAAGCAGGAACTCATAATTCAGCAGACCTGCTTTTGTAGGTATCCATCATGACAAATACGTTACTATCTTATACCACCTATTGATTCATTGCCTACAATCTCCATTGTGTCACAACGAATGACGGTGAATATATCAATGAAGATTTTGAGTCCACTAGACTCCACAAGTGATGAAGACAAAACAAGGGCAAAGGAGACATAATGAAGCCAAAGTTTCGTAATGAAGGGCATCATAGATGGGAACTGTTGAGAGCACTCCTGAAAGGTGGCCTTCAGGTCACAGTATTCAAATATCAGATTCAAGATTTGAGCACTGCTCAAGGAGTCACCAATGTGCTTTTGTTCAAGACTTTCTTCCCAACATCAAGTCTAAATCGGGAAAAAATTGTTAATTCCCAAAAGACGAAGTAGGGAAGCCCAAGGCCAAGCCCAAACAAAAGCTACAAGGTTATTTGCCAGGCCTCGAAAATCTTCTCTAGAACTGCTGGTGATTTATGTGAGGAACAACGTTTATAACACGTATTACATTATTTCAGAGAAACTTATTAATTACTGTTACAAACCAATATGACTATATCCAGTCGGCATTTGCTTGGCAGCCATTATTGCAGCTTCTTCTTCTCGCACATTTTCCTCATCGACAATATTCTCGAGTTCTGGAACTGCACGAACTCTTCGAACAAAGCCTACGAAGCTTCTATTTATATGAGATGTATAAGCTAAGTCTTACATGGGTTCGAAGAGTGGTGTCTTGTTCCATTTTCATTTTCGTACCCTTTTATTGAACAGAAAGCACTAATTAATCTCATACTGTCCTACATTATTTCTTTCTCTTTTCCCATTGTCATCGAAACTACATGTTTTTAATCAAATAGGAAAACATTGGTAAAACGAGACATTCCACTGACTTGAAGATCAAAATCAAGAGCGTGAACAGCACAAACTTCAGGTTTAATCTTTAAGTCCTCATTATTCAGGTCATCAAGACATCTGGTTGCCATGTCAATTTATTGCTTTGAAACCTGAAAATATCTTTCAGAAAGTAAGATGGAATGGGATACGCATCTCATTAAGCTATCTCTTCCAATTGTCCATTTCCAGTTAAAAGATCCCAAAAAAGAAAAAAAATAAAATAAAATAAAAAAGAAGTCTCTATTCTGCTTCATTGCCAAACCATTAGGTTCGACAAAAAGTATATACTTTGTATTGATGGTAGTTGTAGTATTTCAGACAAAACGAATAATTACGAAAAATTTTAAAATTCAATGAGAATAACTCTGGGTAATTAAGAAATTATTTACATATCAACACTTTCTAAAAACCCATTTGAGAAAAGTAAAAACTTTTAAGTGGATGAAAGTTAATGTAGTTATTTTTTTATTTTTAAAGTATAGAAAATGAAAGGATTTAAATTCAAGACTCATTATCTGATAGGACACACTCAGAAGAAACCAATCTTGAAGGGGCATTTCAGTTCGTAATAATACAAATTCAGGCAGTATATGTGCATATACGATTATATCATTTTACATAAATAATAAATTAATTAGCTAGCATAAAAGGATTTTATATATTATTTTAGAAAATCTGTACATTTCAAGAACTGTTTTCTTATCGGAAATTTCTGTTTAATGTTAAGATGGCATCACTGTGGCAATATATGGTATTATGGTTTCTCTTGCGACATATGTCTAGTCAAGAAGAGTCGAGAGGTATTGTTTACTCTAAACACTTGAGAAAGAAGGGATTTCAATTTGCATGTTAATGCATGAGACTGGCATAGAATATACTGATACATTTGCTTCATCGCGGGGAAGAAGAAAAGATACGTGGAACTTGCAAAAAAAATGCAGTGAAATTTATATATCTACGTTATCCACAAGAAATCAGTAAAATAATGGCATCTTCAGCATCTTGAGGGGTAGTGCCTGCTATAAATCAATAAACTTCAACGTTCCATTGCTCACTCTTCTTCAGTGATCTCTTGTACTCAATCCAGTCAATGCCTGAAAAGGAGAAGGGTAAAATTTTATATCAAGTTTGCTTACACACCAAATTAAATTCACTGGTTGGGTGGATATATAAGGTACCATCTTTAGCTGCCAAAGACACCATAATGTCATCAATCCCCTTCTCCATTCCCTTCAGTCCACACATATAGACGAAGGTGTTGTCCTTTTTGAGTAGTTCCCATAACTCCTCTGCATATTGTGCCATTCGGGTTTGGATGTACATTTTCTCACCCTTCTCATTTGTTTGTTCTCTGCTCACAGCATAATCAACCCTGAAGTTATCTGGAGCCTTCTCCTTCATCTTCCCAAACTCCTGTTTTGTAGCATGCACATATCATTTTGAGTTTAATACAAAAGTCAAGAACCAGAAGATAAATTTTGGGTTGAAGAACCAATTATTCAACTTGCCTCTTTGTAGAGCAATGAGCTGCTAGTTGGGACACCCAAGAAAAGCCAGGCTAACCCATTGAACTACATTGAAAATGTTCATCAAATGTCATTCTTAATTTTCTCTTAGTCTGGCGGCAATTTGTTGGTATTTCAGTTTGTATTTACCTTGTAATCTTCGTGTTTCTCAAAGAACATCTTCCACAAGAATGAGCGGAAAGGAGCAATTCCGGTTCCAGTTGCAAGCTGCAACAAGGGAAGCCAATTAATCAAGAAACTGATTAAATAAAAGATAATAATGACAGCGGAAAGCAAGCATTGACTAGTCCCAACAAATTTCGGATTAGTAAGCTGGATTTACAAGACTTACCATAATGATTGTGGCGTTTGGATCTTTTGGCATGAGCATTTCTTTTCCTACAGGACCTGTGATTTGCACATCAGCACCAGGTTTCAGGTCACCTGAAATGAAATGGAACAGTGCAGTTAAATGATAAGAATCTCTGTTGAGTCACTGAACATGGCCTATTTGCAGAAACTTTGCAATTAGAAGTTGGATACTGGCAAACTGCTTCTATGCTTTCTATAAGTAGCTGTCGAATTCAATTCATGGAAAGCATCTTCTGATATTTAGCAGCAACAAAAATTATGGAAAAATGACTAGCAAACAGAAATAAAGGAATTGGCAAAATTAGATTTTCACCCTTCTGTTAATGGCTTGTACAATATTTCAATCAAGAAGATATCAGAATTTGTTCTTCGAAACCTCACAATGTATATTGGAGTCCAGAGAAAAAGAACGTATTTAGATCCTTACACAAGAAATTCGAGCAGACTCCTTTCACAATCTCTCCTTGCTCATTGGTGTAGACAAGCCTTTTGACACACAAAGAAACCTACCAAGTGCAGGCTCACAGAGTTACCGATAATTAAAGAAAAGGTAAAAAAAAATAAAATTCAATAAACAATGGCTAAAGGCTAATTTCCATTTCAATAAAGAACAACCAAAAAGGGTGCATGCTTTAGTACAGTTTTAGCGTTGCCAAAGTCTCCAAGAGCACTACTGGCAATAGAATATAATCGTAGCTTGTGCGGTTTCCCATTCTTGTCAATACCATCTGGAATGACACCAATGGATTGGCCTTCTCTGTATGGTACTTCCCCTGCATCATCCAACATCCAGATGATCAATGCTCATCAAAGATTTCAGTTATATAACAAAATTTTATGGTTTAATTACTCATTAATAATATCTAAATGGGGGAAAAATATCACCATCAGTACTGAAGACCATGTGCCAGGTTTCTCCTGGAGCATCATCTGCAGTAATTTTGGTGTTGAGAAGACATGTCCCAGTATATGGATTCTTGGGCTTGAACTTGTTGACAACTATACCCGCCTCATTCTTCTTTGACACCTTTTCTACTTTAGCAGGAGCCTGAGTTGTGACCTGAGCTCTAATTGTAACCTTTCTACCTCCCACATGGACATTTCTGGAGTAAAGGAAACCCTACAGTAACAGAACTCGAGGCTTATCACTAGTTAATAATAAGCAGGAACCTTACTGTATATAAAATGTAGTTTGAAGTAGATACCTTCTTGAAACTGATTTTTTCTTGGTTAATGTTGGAGATTCTGGTTGGAAGAGAAGATGAATTGGCTGTAGGGAGCGAAACTGCAGCATTTACAGTCGCAGCCATGGTCAAGGTTCAGAGAAAGGGGAGAACAGGCTGTGAGTGTGAGGTTGTGAAGAAGAAGGAAATAATCAAAGGACGAAAAAGAGAAAGAAAGAGGAAGAAAGAGGAAGGGAGAAATGAGTTTGGGGATTACAGAGTGAGTGGATGAGAATTGGAGGACAAATTGCAGTGGCACTTGGTGGTCATGATTCAACATGCTTTGGGAGTCTATTGAAGATAATTCCATATACTATTTGTCCTAAATCATATTTTGCCAAATCTTTACTTTCCTTGCCAATCTATTCTTTTTTTCTTTCTTTCTAAGTGATTTTATTTTATTATTAAGTTAACAAGTAGTTTTTAACCGATGCCCATTGGACAGGACGTGAGCCAACCTTCGTGGCCCAAAATGGCCCGATATTATTAACCATTCAGCCCACTGCCGTCTCGTTTCAGAAACTTTGGGGGCACAGCAGAAGCACCAGGGTTCCCCATTTTCAGTATATCCGATATGAACTAAAACTAGTAAAATGATGAAAATTTGCAGCTTCATTATCCAGCTTGTGGTCCTGATTTTTCTTCTTAAATGAATAATTCAATCAAGTAAGCATCAATTCATGGCATATAAATGAAATTTATCATCAAACTATGTTTTGGAATTCCTCAAGCATAATGGCATTAAAACACAAAATGACTTGCATCAGAGGAAAGATGAAATTTACAGAAATGAGAAGCAAAGAAGCAGCTACTTCTGGCAAGAATAATTATCTTAAATTCATCAAACAGGCTGAAAAAATGCCGCCTGTTTCATTTTACACAAGTATAGGATCCAACCTTCAGCTATTTACAGATGCGGCAATAACCCCAGAAATAAGTTTCAATTGCCCGCTACTTTTTCTAATATCCTAAGCGATTAAGAAATAGATCTACCAGTGCCAGCAATTCATTAATTTCAGTGTCAATTCTAACCAAATAAGACCATTACCAGCTTTTCCTCCTACCAGCATTGATCGGTTTCCCAATTACGCGTTGTATACCAGAAAGCTGAAGATCTTCCCATTTCAGTTGCCGCTGGCCAGTATAGTGACCGGTCATAATGGGCTCGTTTATCGGGATCGGATAGAGTTTCATAAGCTTCGTGTATTTTTATGAATTGGCACGTCGTCTCCTCCTTTTGACAGTTTGTTGCAACATCGGGATGCAAAACTCTTGCTAGTCTGCGATAAGCAGCCTTGATCTCTTGAAAAGTTGCGCCCGTTTGAATTCCGAGAATTTCATACAGGGATACTGGAGATGCAATGCAGGAATGAGATGGTGTTCTCTCGGAGGTGGCCGAGCAAGCGGCGGAGACATGGAGTGGATGTAATCTGACGCGAGACGGAGGAGAACGGGGACCGTGGATGGGCGATGGCGAGGCTATGAAATGAGCAGAGAAGGAACTGAAAGTGAAAGGGGAAAGAAGAGAAGCAGTGTAGGCCATTATCAAATCAAAATTCAACACACTAGGTTCGTTGTTAGGGGATGAGTAGTTACTATATAGGAAGGGTAGAAGTAGGGGGCTCAGTGTAACCATGGTTAGTTGGGCTTGGTTACTGAATTATAGACTTAGGCTTATCCATTTGCGTAATGGGAGGTGTCATGTGCTGACTCAGCGAATCCTCTGTCTCCAGCAATAACTTTGGTACCAAAAGTAATCCCGACCATAAGGGAACAACTCAATCCGGCCTATTTGAGAGCAAGAATTAAATTACGGTATACGATAGCTTTTTAGATGGGAGGCTCATGAATTCAGTGTGCACAAGGAGCCCACTCAGAGAGTAACTCTCACGCTGCCATTGCCGGGACTCGAAATTTGACTCTTTAATACTAACTCTACTATCCGAATACCAACTGATGCTACCCGTGCGGGTTGTCTCCAGCGATAACTGACTTTACAAAGTTGATGAACAGGCAAGCTTGATTTTTTTACATTTAGTGTCAAATAAGGCCATGGGAGAAGATTGGCAATAGAAAAAGGATGAAGACTATATTGTGAAGAACACTCAGAGGCCGACAATTGTAATAGGTGGAGAAGGAATCCAACAGTTTCAGCTGTTTTATCTGTTTTATTTTGTAAAACACCACAAACAATGGTTAGATCCATGAGGTTGCACTTTCAGTTTAACTCAAAAGTGTTTCTGAAAATATAATGTATTGTTAATTAAATTTAATATTAAATTTCAAAGTATGCCTAAGCACGTTACATTTACTTTTTTTTTTTTTATGATTTATATTACTTATAATTTTAAAATTTTCATATATAAGTATAATAAAATTCTATTTAAACTGAACTACTATAATATTATATGTATCATTAGGATATAAATTTTATCTTATATAATATTTTATAATTTATTTTAAATATAATTATATCCACTATATAAAAATTGAAATCCGTTCGTTATTTTTATTTTCTCAAATCTCAAATAAATTAATATATCTTATAATAAATCATATTTGAATTGCAAATTATACTCAGATTAAGATAGTACATTAATTTATTATATATAAATTATGTTTAATTATATCATATTAAATTATTATTTTATTATTTTAATTTTTTTATATTGTCTATTTATTGATTTTTAATGTATTGTTATAATATTCTTTTATATTTAAATATTATTTTTTATTTAAATAATTATAAATATAATTAAATAATAATTATTTTATATTTTTAATGTTATATTCAGTTAAATAATAAATTATTAATAAAAATTAGTACAAGGTAAATGTATGTTCTTTTTTAAATAAATGGATACATTTAAATTTTATGTATTTTATATAATTAATTTTTCTAAGTGTATGTATATATAGAGAGAGAACGTATGTTATACAAAAACTAAGTGGGCCCCTATATTGCCCATTGGAAAACTAAAACTATCAAATTAGAAAATCTTTCTTCTATAATTTTGATTTCAAACGCAAATGGAAAAGTGGCAGAATGAAATCAGACTTCTCCTACAAGGAAGCAATGTCAGTGCTTATCCAAGACCAGAGTCCAAGGTGAACTTTTATATAGCAGCACCAGCATTATCCGCATGAATAACCTGTTTTTTTGAAGCCAAACTTTAAAATCAACAAAACAACTAGTGATAGACATAGAGGAGAAAACAACTAGTGTTGAAAGATGATATGGATTGTAACCCAATTCACTTAAATTATTTTCTTCAAGAGCCACATCCACCATCTATATATGAAGAAATAAAGAGGAAGACTTGTCAGTGAAATTAGCTGAAGGGAAGATGAAGAGCTTCAAATGCATAGCAGGAATTATGTTCCTCTGCATCTTTACATCTTTGTCTAAAGGAAATGCTGACTCCCCACATCTTTACTCTGAGTGGATTGTTAGTCTTTCTGATCGTGCTCCTCTTGGGGTTAACAAACAGGTATATATTATTATTATATATCTTCACTTCCATGTTAATTTGGAATAGTTAAACCAAGCTTTGTTCATTTACACTTTGTGTTTTTGTAATATATATCAGGTGATTGTGATCAACGATCAGTTACCAGGACCACTCTTGAACGCTACAACCAACGATGTTCTGACCATTAATATCTTTAACAACTTGACTGTTCCTTTTTTGATGACATGGTAAGTTAGTAATTAATTGGAGTCATTTAGTTGTATTTATGGGTATAATTTTCCCGGAGGCTAATGAATCCCGTCTGCGTGTAGGAACGGGGTGCAGCTAAGGAGGAATTCGTGGCAAGATGGAGTGGAAGGGACCAATTGCCCTATTCTTCCTGGAAAAAATTGGACCTACAGTTTTCAGGTGAAGGATCAGATTGGAAGTTTCTTTTACTACCCTTCACTTATGCTGCAGAAATCTGCTGGTGGATACGGTCCTATTCGTGTGAACAATCGTCCATTTATTCCCATTCCATTTCCACAACCATTTAATGATATTGATTTGCTCATTGGAGATTGGTACAATGCGGATTATCAGGTATAAGTATTATCATTAGAAACGTAGTCTGCTAATGATGATAGCTTTGTTTTTATACACATTTGGTTTTATTGCAGGACATGAGAACTTCCCTTGATTATGGTGAAATTTTACCTTCGCCTGATGGAATTCTTATCAATGGACTGGGACCTTATCAAGCAGTTCTGGATTTTGAACCAGGTGAATGCACTGCATACAGTTTCAAGTTGTTACTCGTTTTTCATTTTTTAACCGAGAACATATCATCTATCACAGGGGTTACCTACAGGCTTAGAATATCAAACGTAGGCTTGAGAGCATCACTGAATTTCAGGATATATGGTCACCCGTTGCTTCTAGTGGAGACAGAAGGGTCTTACATCGTTAAACAATACTTGGATAGTTTAGACATCCATGTCGGCCAATCTTACTCAGTCCTTGTCACGGCAAAGAACATCACCGGCGAGTCCTACTACATGGTTGCTAGTTCTCGCTTCACCGATACTGAACTTTTTGGCATCGGTATCATTCGCTATCCAAACTCTACAGGTTATCCTGATGGTCCCCTTCCATTAGGGCCATACTTCAAGGATTATCAGTTCTCCCTTGATCAAGCGCTCTCCATGAAGTACGTATTACCAATTCTATTCACACAACAGGAATATTTTGAACTCGATACGTGACAGTAAGTTGACGTTGTTTTTTGATCAGATGGGACTTGTCAGCAGCAGCTGCTAGGCCAAACCCCCAAGGTTCTTACCACTATGGAAGCATCAATGTGTCCCGTACACTAGTCCTTGAGAATGGTGATATGTTTGATGGAAATAAAAGGGTCTTCACAATCAATGGAGTGTCGTATCTTCAGCCAGACACACCATTAAAACTCGCAGACTATATCCAAATCAGCAATGTGTTCAAGCCAGGAGTCATTTCTGACAGACCAATTCCAAGCAATCCCCCGAAATTTGGGACTTCAGTTATTTATGCTAATCAACGAGATGTGTTCCATATCGTCTTCCAAAATCCTTGCGAGAATTTGCAGTCATGGCACCTTGATGGCTACAACTTTTTAGTTGTTGGGTGAGGCTCCGTAATTATTCTTGAAATTCATAAAAAATTTGATTTACTTCTCCCATGTTGAACAAAATATCGGTGAATGTTAATTGCAGCATGGACGTTGGCATGTGGGATGAGAGTAAAAAATCAACATATAATATGATTGACGCTGTTTCTCGTTCCACTGTTCAGGTTTGTCAATTCTCCTTCTCGTAACTCTCCATCCTAATTCTAATTCGAAATAATTCTTGTTCTAATCCTACATTGTATCACTGATTGTGATTTTTGTGGCAGGTTTATCCATTCTCGTGGACAGCAATATTGGTGATGTTAGATAACAGAGGAATGTGGAATCTGAGATCACAGGATGCTGTAAACTCCTTTCTCGGGCAACAGCTCTACATGAGAGTTGAAGGTCCAGAGAAGGACCCATCAAAGGTTTCTCCAAGGGATGAAGCTCCAATTCCTCAAAATGCACTTTTCTGTGGAAAGGCCATTTACCAATGATTATGTTCTGTAGAATCCTACTTTTTTGTTTTTTTTTTTCATTTTTATACGGGTAAATTAAAGAGTACTCACTCCTAGGATTTTTGTAGAGAAGTAGGTTTTTTAGGGGTTTAAAGTTGATATTCTTCTGATTTTTTACTCTACTATATTCAGCATGGAATTTTGAGTATATTATTTTTCTCGATACTAATTATGTATCAAGCCTGTTATTTATTAATATTTATTTAAAATTCAATTTATTTTTAGTGGGTAGAAATGATTCTATAATTGATAGCACATAAACCATAAGTTCACAAGTTGAAATATAATTAGATTAATTTAAGTTAAAATCCTAGACAACGACGAGCATTTGTCCCACATCGACTAAGAAGAAAGAGAGGGAGTGACGTTCTTGCTATAAAACAGCGAAAGGAATATAACTCAAACCATGGTCCTTCGTGGCAGTTAACGGGATGTGATGAGTGGTCATTTCTCGCGAATAGCTATGCGAGATGGGTGTCCGCCCCAATCCCAGTTACGACAATAAGGGCACTCCCATTTGTACCGATCTGATCCCTACATTTAGATCAAGTTCAATCATTAATATTTTGTATTATTCCCTGCTACTCCTTGGTTTTACATATCTGGCGAAACTCTTAGATGTTACAGCTTAATATCTATGAACTGTATAACTATATGCTATGGCGTAACACAAACCATTACAATACACGAGCATCGATGGGTTAATATGCTAAATACTTATAACTAATGAATATACATGAAAAATAAAATTAATAAAGAAACCCAAAATGCATATAACTAATTCATGATGTCGAATGCAAGCCATCCACAACATCCAATTTATCTGGGGTGTTGTAACTTCTGCCTTGTGCCCATCTCCTTTATTGGAGAACTTCCAGTGCTCCTGCTAGATACCCAGACTTCGCTTCCTTTTTTGGCTATGGAAAATTCCTGACTCTTGCTTATTCCTGGAACCAATCTCCTCCAACGCACCTTGTCCAATAAATTTTTGTCTTCCTGAGAAAGTTGAGTGCTGTAGGTTGTAGGACCATATTTGAGGGATAAAAGCCGTTGCATTTTGGTGGGGAATACCAGTTGCTTCTGTGTCTGAGATCGAATTGGCATAGCTTTAAATCCATCACCTCTATGTCTTACTAAGTTTGTCAACCGATGAAGCCATGTCACCAATTCAAGAATATATGTGTCAGTCTTCTGCTTATCAGCATGGTGAAGCGTCTGAAGGCGGATCAGGTTATTCTGTGTGGCTGACTTCTTGTCAAAATCGTTTCTATCAGAAAGAACAAACAACATTAAGATTAAGTCGACTGACATCAGACATCATTTTCTACTGACAATTAAGAGAGGAAAGGGAGGTGAAATCAACTAACCCAGTATTTGCCCATTCTCCAACCCACCCAAAACCTTGATGTGCTCTGTAGCAAATTGAAAAGAAGAAATTGTAAGTGAAAGACAATGGTGATTACTTTTTAACGAGGAACAGGATTAAGAAAAATGAAAGAAAGACGGGCTATAAAGACCACCCTGATTTGAGAGCTAAGAGATTTATCTAAACACATATTCGACCTACTTGTTGGTGTTGGTGGCAATGGGTACAAGCCACTGGAGAGTCTTTTCCATTTCAGATTTCACCTGAGCTACCGTGAGCTGCAGAGAAACATAGTAGGAAGGCAGCCATTAAGTGCATGCACAAGCAACATAAGGACCAAGAAGCAACTGTTCTTGAGCACAGCGGCAAAGGTGAAATGTAAGAAAGATTATTGCAAGGCTTATGCAGACATACCTCTTCCTTAGTGTCAACCATCTGGAGTCGGGAACGTAGAGCTGTCTTAACACTGGTAGGCAACCCATGATATAAATTGTCTCTTATATTAGGAGGAAGGAAGGTGGGACGAGATGTCTAATGAAACATAAAATTTCATTAAAAGTAATCCCATGTAAGAGTACAATTATAAGATCATTAGTGGGGAAAAGGAAAAACAAAAAGAACAGTAAACTCACAATGTTATCAATCTGATTGATAACATTAGCATAGTGCAGCGAGAGACCAGCTGCGCCCAGACTTTGAGGATTCTTGCCAGTCTCCTCATTAGCCGATCTGACACCTGCCATTAGTTGACAAACATACAAGTATGTATCACTTGTCAAGATTCTTATGATGCATAGCCAATAAGATCAGAATATAGAAAAAAGTAAATTCACAAATTGTTTTTGTGGGAATGACCAAATCTTGGCATTTTAAATAAATTTAGTACCAATATAAATGCATAAACATGCCTATATGGTTACCATATCATTCATTCATAGCCATCTGCTAATTTCAAAATAAGATGCTGGATGCATACCGTTGTTTCCAAATGCTTCTAAGATAGCTTGGTGTAAGTAGGTAATTATATCAACAAGCTTCTCCATGATCTGGAGAAACACGAGATTGAGTCATAAGATAAATTGATTGTTTGATTACAGCAATACACGCTGCTTCTCCTATCGAAGCCAATAGCAATACCATGGTACGCCAGAAAAGTAAACAAAATTAGCAATAAAATTTATTACTATAGGCATAAAAGAGTTCTAGAACAATTAGTGAAAATGGAAACTGATGCATTCCTGCAATAGGAGTATGGTGTAACTTTTAAGAAGTAACCGGTGGTTCGTCGGTCATACACTTACATCCTCCAAATTTTCAGACCATAGAGATTTCTTTTTCAAGCTCCTCACAACCTTTCTCTGTTGTTTTAGCTCACTTTGTAAAATCGTGAGACTCTCTCCTGCAATTAAAACGGAAACAGCTCCTATATGGTTAGCACGTGTGGAGCAGTTATTGGACCAGAAACAGATGAGAAACCAGTTATAAAAATCCATCCATGATAAAACATTATCTAGTAACTGAGAAAGAAAATGATCAACACAGGAAAAAGTAAGGCACATTAGGAGCACGATACAATTCAGAAGCAGAGACAAACAATAAAGCATCAACAAAAAGAAAAGTAACAGATTAGGCACACCGTACGTGATTTTTAGGTATTTTGCTATAGCTTATTATTATTGATATTGGCAATTAAGAACTAACAAAATTGTTTTCTTTTCCCTTTAAGTGTTCTTCTGGTCCTTTTCTACATCATGCTGCTGTTTCATTACAAGCAAATGCAGTCGAATAATAGATTAAGACTTGTCTGAAAAATCATTGGAAGTGCCTGACCTTTTTTTGGGAGATGTAAGGACTCCACTTCTTCAAGCTTCTGCTGGTAATCCTGTTCAAATCTGTCCAGAGCATGCAATTCATGGTATAATTCCTGTACACGTCGAACATATACTCTTATAATAGAAAATACAAAGTAGTCTGGCATTCAAAAAGCTTGAAAGACTAGTGACATGATATTTTCTTCAGGTCTATGATGGAAATGAGAGAAGCTGAAAGGGTCTCAATGGCCATTTTTCTTATAATTAGACACTTCACATTCCTTAGCAATAAGCAAGTGGATTTTCAACAGGATTATGCTGCTTATGCAGCTTCATCGACTCTGCACGGACATTAGTTCAATATCTAGCAGCATACCCAAAGACAAAATGCAGCATGAAGACAGATAATATACGGAAATAAACTTACAGCTGTATGTTGGACCAGTGCAGTCAACTTTTGCATGGTGGTTTCTGCCTCTGCTCTAGGTTGTCTGTCAGCAGAACATTCTGAATCTAATCTGACATATTCAACCATGCCAAGAAACATAATTTCTATGTTAGCAGACATCATAATTTAACCAGGCAATTCTGCATCATAAAAGTTGTACCTTACTTTGTAAAATATCGACCCAGGCTATGCCATTGTGGGTCTTTACATAGATCTCCAAACCGAATTACTTCTCGCGCGAATACATCAAATTGCTCTCTACAAAGATAACAGTATGATATGCCAAGTCAAAAGCCAATCACGCTGGACATAATAGAGGAGGCAAACTAATGTCAACAATCAACAACCTTTTATCAGCAGCGGCAAGAATTAGCAACTCCTTCATATCTGTCGAAACCAGTTGTTTTACCCCTTCTGAATGTAATATCTCTTTTTTCAGGAATTGAACATTTTCTTCTGAAAGAGATTGAAACAAGTTTGCACCTTTGGCTATTGTGTTGGCTACTTCAAATGCCAATATAGATATTTTGCTCCCTCTAGAAGCCATGCCAGAGACAAAGCTACTTCGGACATTCAGATTTGACATGCTACTTCCAAGAGTATCTAAAACTTCAACTGCCTTCTCCAGGCCCACAGCCCCAGCTTTTCCTATAAATGAACTCTTCTGGGCATCCTACATATAAGGAAAGACATAATATGTATGAGAAAAAAACCAGAACCAAATTAAAAAAAGGAAATTCGCAAGTCATATGATGGTGGACGGTGTCGTCCACTGTTATAAGATTGGTTGAGTTTATCAGTTTTGACATTATAACAACGTAAATATGTGCAAAGATCGAATTCTTGAGAATGTTGCTTCATCCCTAGGCTAAAGTTAAGATAAGCAGAATCAATTCTAGCATTTTCACTCCCCTAGCTACTACTCATTATGGAATATACTTCCATTTCCTCTGCAATTTCTGACCCTAAATTCTGGGTGTACTTTGGTAATATTAGCACACACACTAATTAATATGTAGCAGCAGGGTTTTTTTGCTCTTTTTCACCATGTGCAAGTGGGTCACTTCTTTTTGCCTTATAGACTGGACAATAACCCCCATAACTTTTGAACTCCATGGAGGAAAGGCTTGGCATCTCAGCTGCTGTTGATGAAATGGGTTGTACTTGCAAGGGATGCACCGCAGTAATGATGAACACAAAGATTTATTCAGGAGAAATAACAATCCAGCATACGTTATGTAACGGTTAGAGTCTTATAGGCAATAAGGAAAAACTCATCTCGCAGCTTCAATACCGATCATGCATACGAAAAATTTCAGTGGACCATCAGAAGAAACTAGGCAAGTCCACGAATCCCATTTCTCTCTCAGCCACACTTTGTGAAAAAATAAAAGGTTAATCACATTGCCTTGCCAATTTAACATAACAGAGAGCAGCTGGAGGTATAACCTAAGCACATGAACAATTATAAACCATAACCAAGTAAATAATAGTATATAATAAAACCCTGACATACCTTGGCAGCCCCTCCCCTAGCAGGCGTTGATGGCTTAAGTTCTCTTGAGAAAGTCAAGATCAGCTCACCGGAGTTATACCTATGCGGCGTGGCAGTCTTGCCAAAATTATCATTAGAATGGGAATGATAGTTCTCTTTATTCTTGTTAAATCTCTTGGCTGAGTTAAGCTTGCCAGAAAAATCAGAACCTTTCTGGGAAACTTTAACGGGTTTTGATTTTGTCCCACCAGAGCAAACCGCTCCCATATTTGGCGGTAAATGCCAAAATGAAAGTACCTTGGAACTGAAATAATTTCCTAAGAAGAAAAAAATCGCAACCTATTTTCTGGGGAGAGAGAGATTCAGAAGGCAAGGAGAAGGAGAAAGTAGTTGCAGTGAAGAAGAATATGAATGAGTTGAATGTGATTAAATTGGGATGGGGTGCATGAATTAAAAATGAACGCGCTTACGGTAGCAGAAATGGAAATGTCGTGGGAATTTTCTGACTGAGATAGAATTGAATAATGAAGAAATCCAAAAGGGAGAAGAATTTGACTATTCTATTTCAAATGAGAAATGGCAATGAAGTGAAGGTGTTTGTTTAAATGTAAAGATATGAATGGAGAGTGGACGACGACGACGACGACTCAAGCCACCTTGTGTGAGTTCGGCGTTTAATGTTTGACTTTTAAATCTTCGTACCGTATGCCGTATTTACAAGTCACAATTCCCTTAATATTTTGTCTAATACTTATCAGGTCCGAAATTATAATTAATACTCTATATATTGAGAATTAGTACCTGCTCTGCTCCACTCTATATAATGACAGGAAAATAAGTTCAAACAAACATAATCAAACCCAATTTAAAATAAAGAAAATGATGGAATATGTTATAGTGGTTTTGGTTTTGGTTAAGGCTGGCATCACTTTTAACTGCTAGTCTTTGGAAGGATTGCAACTATTACCTTACTTTTTATTTTTGGGTAGAATATACAATAAAATTAGAGTAATTTAAAAAGATTAAAATTCAATTGAAAAACATTTGGTAGAGTATACAATAAAATTAGAGTGAGTTCAGACCAAATCAACATGGGTCGACTTTACGACAAAGTATACAATGATGTTCTTATTTGCTAACGAGTCAATACTTGGCTGGTAGCCAATGCATTTTGACTAATTATAAATCATATTTATTGAATTTATAATTTTAAACTTTCAATTGATTAAATAGTAAAAAAAACAGCTTTATAAATTTTGAATTAGTCAATTTTAAATAATATAATTAAGTTTTTGGGTTCATATGATTTAGATATTTTGCTGAAGTCCTAAAGTAAAATATATTTAATTTGAAACGTAATATTAATTACAAGAGATATTTAACTCAAATTACTAGTTTAACTTACATAATAAATTTAACAAAACACACGAACACCTTAGAACATATGATAACAATTGCACTATTTATTCATTTATCATTATTATTATTATTATTATTATGATTATGACATGAATTAGTATGCATATTTGATTTTTTGGGTGTTTCGGATACAACAACAGTACACAAGCAAGGGAATATAGTGAAAGCGCTGAGCCACGCAAGGATAAGTGCAAAGTCGTCCAATAGAAGATGATATTGATTCAAGCAAGCTGGCCACAATCAGCAACCACAACGGCCTTGGAGGTCCTTCCGGAAGAAGATCCAACCTTCTCAATGGCCTTCACCACATCCATCCCCTGCACAATTTTCCCAAACACCACATGCTTCCCATCCAGCCACTCCGTCTTCGCGGTACATATGAAAAATTGCGATCCATTCGTCCCAGGTCCTGCATTAGCCATCGATAATATCCCTGGTCCTGTGTGCTTCTTTATGAAGTTTTCATCGGCGAACTTAGCTCCGTAGATGGATTCCCCTCCCGTTCCGTTCCCGGCTGTGAAATCGCCTCCCTGACACATGAATCCAGGGATCACTCGGTGGAAAGTCGATCCTTTGTAGTGCAAAGGCTTGCGGCTGCGACCAATACCTTTCTCTCCCGTGCAGAGAGCCCTGAAATTCTCAGCTGTTCGCGGCGTTGTATCCGCGAATAGCTCCATCACGATCCGGCCAGCTGGAGCGCCGCCGATCGTCATGTCGAAGAAGACCTGAGGATTTGACATTGCAGCAAATCGATAAGCTTCTGCTTTCCTCTGTAGATTGGATGGAGTGAATGACTTGGGTGAGAAACTGAGGTCCTTTTCATAGCAGGCGCGCCTTGCGGAATATTTTGAGGATTTGATCACGGCCGTCTATACTGACGCGTGTCATGATCTAGGAGGTGTGTGGAAAGAGAGTTGATTTCGATCGCGTATCGTTGACGCAAATAATTTTAAATTCCACGTGGCGATACATGTGATAGAGATACGAAACTATATGAATCTTCCTAAATGATTTCTCCCTTCTATTATCACATATTTTTCTTTTTTATCCGTTCTAAAATTATACCACTTTTATTTATTATTTTTAAATGTATTTTCTTTCAATAGACATTTGAAAATAAAATTTATCAATTTTAAGAATAAAAAAAATTACTAATAAAAATAGAAATATTTATTATTTATCTACTCAATGTTATCACTAATATTAATTTAAATGTTTAATTAAATTATTTAATAATTTAATTCCTAATAATTTTTTGTAATTAAGTTATCTTTTATCATTAAATTTTTATAATTATTTACAACTATCATTTTATAATTTATTATAATTTTATCAGATCATATTCATGTCTTTATTTAATTATCTCTACTACAACTCTCTCTATTTCTTTTTTCTTTATATCTTTTTTTTCAGAAGAGAAAATTATAAACAAAATATATCGAGTATAGTGCATATTAAGAAAAATAGTATAAATATATTTATTTTAATTCTGTATGAAAATAAATATAAATTAATATTTATGTGATGAAAAATAAATAAAAGAAAAAATCTTATATGAAACAAATATCTTAGCAACAGGTGGTTGCTTATGATTTTTGAAGCTGTTGCTCTTGTGGTGGTGGTGGCTGGGCTGGCCAGATTTTCCCGCCATGCTTAGATAGACGTTAAAAGCGTGTGGAGGAATGGGCACTTTGGGTTGTCTCAATTGGAGTCCAGATGATTGATTGTGGTTGGATTTAATTAGGTCTAGATGATTCCAAGGATTAGGCCGAACGACACTGTTGTTTTGTCGTTTCAGTAGTAAAATTGATCGGAAATATTAAATACAATAAATATATAACATCATACAACCACAATAGCTACTGTGCCCTGACTAATTTGTCCTCGGTCAAGGTAACCCCAACTCTTGGGAAGTCGCCTTGAGCAAATTTCATCTTTCCACAATCAACATGCACAATATTTCTAGTACAAATTTTTAATTCTTCTTCATTTATTTTCAATTTAATCTGTTTTAAACAGATCAAAATTCTAACCATCAAGAATAGAAATAAACTAAAAGAGAGAGTGAAGTATGTGAAAAATGGATTAAATCTTAAGTATCAAGAGTAGAAATGAACTAGAAAAGAGAGAAGAATGTGAAATTTTAATCCAATTTCATCATCACAACCCTCTATTTTTATATATTAAAATTAAACGAAAAATCTTTCAACAAATTAAGAAAAGAACCAAAATAAGAGGACAGATGATCGAGAATTGCAAATGAAATACATGAATGGAAATAATGATGCCGACTAAATGAAAGCTTAAGATTTAGGTTATATAGCATTAGTGCATGTGATTTTTATCCCTAGGGTTTTCAATTTTCATCTCTTCATTTTGGCCAATTTCTACAGCTCTTTTCTCGAGTTTATGTACTTTTTTTAAATTATGATATCATATGTTCTCTTTATTTTTTTTTTTTAAATAAATCCTGTTAAAGTTGATTTGATTAGGTAGTACCAAACCAAGCTCAAATACCAAACCAAGCTCAAACATCACTCCCTATCAACCCTTTAAAATGAACATATATTAACTGTGTCGATGAGATATCTCACCCAATCGATGCCATTAATATAGAGTCAATATCAAAATGGAATGCCAATAATTATTTGTCAAATTGTAAATAACGATGTTGATGTCTTTCGAAGGACTTTTTTCTTTTTTCTTTTATCTATGGAACGAAAAATATATTATATAGAATATTGAAATTTTACTCTTAGCAAAAAAGAAATACAAACTGTTTATTATGGTTGAATGTAAAAAAGTTGTTATGGGTTTATTAATCCTATATCCCATACAGGTGCGGGAGTTGTGAAGTTTTAACATTTTTCTTACTGTTTTCCAAAGAATTTTGGCCTTTGATTGAGAATGCCAATCCTCGATTGTTTCCATGCTAAACTAATCCCCATCACGTTTCTTGAAATCATATTTTATGGAGGACATCAGTATATAACAATGGGCCTTCCAAGTCAGGGCTTGCCCAATTAAAATTTAATTATCTCTACAACTGAAATCATGAAATTTAATTGAATCAATAAAGAATGTAAAATTTTAATATTCTAGATAAATTAATAACCAAAATAAATAAAACTTTAATTAAATTGGTGAGCGGATTATTACGAGGGCAGAAGATGCTTTGATCAGTCCTAAGGACTGACTGGTCACTGTTCTTAAGCAACAATCAGAGTGTAATCTTCTGCAGCCTTTTCAGAATTCGACGGTGAATCCCAAACGACATTTCATATTATTGTACTGCAACAATAACAGACCCCGTTAAATGACTCGATTATCATCTTGCTCTTTGATTCCATCAACTCAATTTAAAATACCATTTTTCTCATATTAGACCTCTCACAGAATAAATTCTCCGCATCTGAATCTAAACCCAACAACCACCAGATAAAACCATGTACAGCCCAAAAATTATACCTATTTCTATCCTGCTACCATCCCAACATTACATAATATCATCAAGCTATTTTGCCCACTGCTATTTCAATTAAAAAAAACTGACATATGTACAAGGACAGACACCGAGATTTCCGAAATTATATATGATCAAATTTAGGAGTGAATTGCCCAAAATCTCCGTTCGACAGAAACTAATGGATCTCTGCTTTACACTTGTCTAAATATATATATATATAAACCACATAAATTTCATTAAAAAAAAAAAAAAAGCCAAAGAATATCATCTTTGTGATTGTGAGAGACGTAGTTTGCTGCTAGAACAAGGGTTCTTTTCCCTGCAAATTTGCATTCTTCTCTGTCTAGCCTGAGCTGCCATTGCCTTGGATAGAGCCCTGTTTTCATCAACAGACTGACCAAAATCCATCCAAAGAGAGTCCCCTATAGAAACGTTCAGATCAGGGATAACACTTGGCCCCACATCTTCACTCATGATGCTCATGCCTATTCCGGTTCTTGGTGGGAACAATGACATTGTTTGGCCATATCGGTTCTGATAACTCTCCGCTATTCCTGCTTTGTTAGTCGCCTTATCTATGATCAACTGGCGATGATGATGATGATCTTCGTATCCAACCACAAAAGATGATGCTTTCACTATGGGCTGCCCAAGTTTCACCTCAAAATTCAATCTGTGTTTGCTACTATTTAGTTCCAATTGTCGCTTTTCTCTCCTAACAATTCCACGACTTAGCTGTAAATATATTTTTTTTTCAGAAAATTGTTAATAAAAAAGATTAATAATGTACTCACTCACTACCAACACCAAAGCTAAAACAGATAATGAACACAAAAAGAGACTTGATTTACATGAGAAAAATAGAGAACTTGAAAAGAAAAGAAGAAAAGAAAAGAAAAACCTCTTGTTTCTTGGCTTGCAGCCACAAATTGATTGCTTTCAGCCTCTCGTAGTTATGCCTGGTCTGCTCTATCTCCTGATTCATTTCAAGAATGTAAAAAAAAAAAAATTATTTTTTTGCTAAAAAAAGTACATAGAAATTATAGAAAACCACTTTAATAGAAGAAAGGCAAACAAGCCTTGAAGGGTAAAAAAATCCAAGAAAAGGACAAAGTTTGTTCCCAGATTGTTGAAATAAGAAAATGGAAGAACCTTCGTCAGTAATTCATTGTTCTGAGTGTATTGCTCTACAATTTCTAGCCACTCCTCTTTTGTCTGCAACATAATCCACAGACCAAAGATCGATAAGCAACGGAGGTATATTGAATTCTGACAAGAAAAGAAAGACCCCGCACCACAATTGATTACAGATAAAACCCAGTTATCAAAATAGCATAGATATTAAAACCCACTCGAGTAAATTACCAAAACGGGCCACGTAAGTGAACAATGAACAAGGTTGAGAAAGTTAAGGAACAACAGCAAGAAATACCTTCTTAACAGATGCTTTTCTTTTCAAGCGCTTAGGCTTCTCATCAGATTCACTGGGAGAAAAGGAGAGAGGCGTAGCAGGACTCGAAGCCTCGACTTTGACGGCGGTCTTCTCGTGGTCAAAGACAGAGACCAGAAGACCACCAATCCCGTGAACTGAAGGGACGGGCGTTGATGGTAAAAGAACGCGGCGCTGACTGTCATCGGCAGATCTCCGCCTTTTGGAACCCCAACATAATGGAAGTTGAAGGCCAGAGTCGGATTCAGAGATTCGACTACGAAGCTTAAGCAAGATTGCAGCGACTTCAATCTCATCGTTGGTAGTGTATTTCGGTTGGTAGTGGGCGCTACTTCGCTGTTTCATTCTGCTCTCTGTTACCCAATAACGCTTCGTCTGAGTTTCTATCTCCTAAATCAAAATCCTACATATAATATATATATATATAGAGAGAGAGAGAGAGAGAGAGAGAGAGAGAGAGAGAGTGGTCTTCCCGCAGAGGAAAAGGAAACCGAGAACAAGGCAATTGAAGACTAAAGATTGGGTTTTAAAAGGAGAAGATTATAGAGAGAGGGAGTGGAAGAGAGAGAGATTTTGTTGCTTGGAGACGGGGCTTTTGCATAAAATGGAAACTGGAAATCCATGGTGAAGGGTGAGGTTGTGACACGTGTCATAAAAAAGGCAGATTGATGTTGGTCTTAGGGTTTAGACTTTATAGTTGATAGTTGATATTCCACATATATATATAGATATATTTTTTAATATAAAAAGAAAAAAGAAGAGAGAGACGGAGCTGAAGAAGAGAGACGGACGGCTACTGTAAACTGGAGAGAGAACCTAGTTTAGTACACTAAACGGTGCAGCTTAAGAACAGAGGTGAAGTCCCTAAAAATGCTTCAAATTCACATTTCTCATAATGCTTTTCCCATTTCTCTTATCTTTACACTAACTAACGACATGAATAATATGCCAAGAAAAAATAAAAATGATGCTCACGAAATGGGCCAATGAGTTGATCAGTAGAACGGTGGCTGCCCTTTACTGCAAACTGGAAACTTGTCCCCTTCCCAAATTAGTGCCCTTTTTGTTGGCATTTACTAATTAATTACCCATTGGGCTTCTCTTCTAAGATGGCATGGCGAGGCCAACCAACTTATCCTGGAATTTTATTCCTTTTATTGTTTTCTAATTTGGGATTATTATTATTTTTTTAATTACATAGAAATTTATTGAGCTGCTTCATTTTTATCTTAATTAATAAATCATGAAATTTCTAATTTATAAAATTTCATTTTTAGATAAGATAAAGTTGAAATTTTGAATTAATTTAAACGAAAAAAGTTGCGAAAAAATGATGGCAACTTGTGTATACAAACAAGAAAGATTTGCTGAAGAGAAAGAAATGTAGTGGTTTGGTTGTTCACCAATACGTTTTGGAACTGTATTTTGCTTTCTATCATTTCATGTAATTTTGAAGATAAGAAATAGAAAAGAAGAGCTTTTTGACGAAGATTAGACCGTTCAATTATTAGTTGAGATTTTTCATTGAAGAGAATGAGTAAGCAAACAAAACATGGAGAGGGAAAAGAGAGAGAGAGAGTGCCAGAGAAAACAAGCAATTCAGTAAGAAGAGAGAGAGAGAGGAGAGGGAGGTAGAGAAGGACAATCACGTGTGTGTGTAAATGTATATATTGAAGAAATTATATGGTTAGTTAAAGAATGAAGAAATTATATGGTTAGTTAAAAAATATACCGAGTAGATGAAACAGAACTTCAGACCGTTTAAAGATAAATTCAGAACTCGCCCAAGCCATCACAGGATGCATCATTAAACAGTTAAAACTGAAGGGCGGATAACTTCGTCTAAGAATTGATTTTCTTTTTCTTTTTTCAAAACAAGATAACACGACATGATTTAGCGAAATTGGTTATCATCAGAGCCACACACCATGAAACTTGTCAGACTCGGCATTCTTTTAAGAAGAAAGAAAGAAATAAAGAAGAATAGCTGCCAAATGTATTGTAAATCAGTAATAGTAATTTTAGACATCAATATTTGATTAAAATTTTAGAGAATTAGTGATAAAAACAACTCCCTTGAGAAATTAATCAGCTGAGATGCCGCAGTGGTTTGATCAAGATGCTCTTTGTTTTTTTGTGCTTCTACTAAGTATGAAATCATCATCAGAATCTTCTTCAGAATTTCCATCTCCAATCTTGCGCTTCTGGGGCTGCTTTTTTTCAATCTTCGATTCTGTTGTCTTCTTTTTAATTGAAGACATTTGGGATGATGGTGTCTTTTTCTTAACAACAGTTGCAGATTGAGTCTTCTTTGTTGATGCAGCTGCTTTGATAGGAGAACAAAGTTTCTGTTGATTCTTCTTCAGTTTCTTCTCGTAAACTTTCTTTGCCTCTTCTTTGGCGAGCAAACCGGATTCCATCATCCTGAAAGTGATCCCGAGGATTTCACCATCAAAACACATTTAAGCAACAGATAGAACGAGTAGCCCATATATCGAGATATAGATAGCAAGACGGACACACTATCAGTAATTATCAGAGTAAAATTTTAGTATTTTGCCTCACAGAGACCAACTCAAGATAGTATCAGACATGTGCATTTTGAAAAGACTGCATATCAACTGATTTCCTTCATGGCATTTTTTAAGATAAACATGCAAATCTTTGTCTGATTTTTCTTTGCTAGTTATTTTCTTTTTTTCTTTTATAGATTTGTTCTCAACAACAACAACAATAACAACAACAAAGCCTTAATCCCAAACAAGTTGGGGTTTATAGATTTGTTCTCATGGACTAGCAATGGAAACATAATTTTAACTTCAGTTGATCGGTTCTGGAAAGGGCTCTAGTTGCTGCTAGGCCTGCAATGTTCTCACAAGATCACCATCGGTAAGACTCCTCAACAATTTTAAGCTATCAATGAAATCAGACAAATAAGACTTTAACATGGCAGAAGTAAAATTCCATCTGATGATTTCCAAACAGGTTTTTTGAACTGCCTAGACTGGATGAGTGCGAGAGGGAACTCCGCCCGCCCCCCTCTAAAAAAAAAATCCCATCTGTGCCCCTTCTTTTGCGGTTCAAGGAAAGTGGATATGACCCCTTATTGACAAAAACAGACATGCCATCAACAGACCAGTAAATCCTAAATATAAGGCACTCTACTTCTGCAGTAAGAATAAAATCTTGCCTGTATTGCAAATACAGGTGCAAAAAGAACAAAAGCCAATGGGCGTCGTAAAGTTCGAGTTAAGATTACCCATACATTAATTGAACAACAACAACAACAAGCCTTAGTCCCAAACCAGTTGGGGGTTTAACTAAACATATTACAAAAAGTCCAATTTACTAGTGACTTTATGTACCAATACATTGTTTTTCAGCTAGCCTCAAATTCTAAAGGCAAAGGTTGAGAAGGGAATTCTTGGCAACAGGATATTTGGCCACAAATTCATATTCTCTCGAATAAAAAAGTTCAATGCTAAACTCTGTCCAAAATATATTGCTTCAAATGTTCATACAGCAAAAAGAAAAATAATATCAACATCATAAGGATATACCAGAAATGAGGCTAGGACAATATTAAGCAAAATACAAAAGATGTTAATCAGTTATTGGCACACCATACGGCTCAAATTTGCAAGTTTCATATACAAAGTTTACTAACATAATCTGCAGCAACAACCAAATTAAAGATGCACTTGAAATAAGGATGTGAAAACAGTAAGAGAACAAACAAAGGAAAAAATAAAGAAAAAAAGGGAAATCAATAATAAGGCAGCCCACATCATCATATCAATATGTTCCCCAAATGCACCATGACATGATTGGTATTGCACATTCATGCACATTATAATTTATATTGAGTTTCAATTTTGTAAGTAGATACATAATATTCATGTTAAAACTCCATTTAGGTGATTTTGGCAGCCCTTGACCTTTCATTCTTCCTACATGAGAAGTGAAACACTTGTGACTGTGGTAACATTTGTTCTGGAAGAAAAGCGGCTCCATCTTTAGCATTAAGAGAATTACTTATCTGGTAAATTTGATATCACAATATGATCGCATAAAATCCTCTGTAAAAATGGTTTGACTGGTGGTCCTTAAAATTTTCTTTGTTCCCTAGACTCAACAGTATCATTCTAATGATGCCTGGGAAGCCAAAATTCCATTTTATGAAAAAGGCCCAAGCATAAACATGAATCAAAATCCTAATCTTAGTGCAAAGAAATTAAACGTGTAATAAAAGTATGACACGGCTAAACCAACAACATAAATTGGGCAAAAGAATATCTGACCAGATTTGTGCCATTTCACTGTTGGGAATCTGCTTATGCAAAGTTTCATAAAAAATCCTAAGGGGATCTCTCTGCAATCACATAAAACATCAAAACCTCAGTAAAAAATATCAGATAAAGGAACACATGGGGAATATACATTAACCAACAAATACTACCTCCTCAGGAGGATTTCGCTTCTGACCAGGCAATTCGTAAACCTTCCTCTCCCTCTTTTTGCCATTTTGCTCTGCCACTACGGATCCCTTCTTCTCTTCCTCTTTTTTCTTCTTCTTCTTGTTCAATTCCTTCAGTTCAAGTCATTCCATAAACAAAATAAAACCACAGCCATCAATGAAAAAGGCAAAATCTAGTAGCTTATTAAAACTGAAACGCAGTAAGGAGAAATAATGACAATAATTTGAAGTAGCCCTGCATTATCATTATTCAACTACAAAGTAGGCCTTCAACTAAAGAGTCCAACCTAATTATTTGGGAAATTTGAGCTATATTTCTCTGTTTGAGGAATCACGGATTCCGAAAGACTTGAAATTTCAACTTCCTCATTCACCTCCTCCTCAGAAACATAATAATAATAACAACAACATAACTTTACTGAAAATTGAGAAGAAAATATAAGACCTTAGCAGGAGAGATCTTCTTGGAGATGGGTTTGTGATCATCGTCATTATCTTCTTCCTTCTTGACTTTAGATGCCTTGGGGCGAGAGCCGGAGGAGCTCTTAAACACGTCAAAATCATCGTCGTCCTCGTCAACTTGGGGCTCCTCTTTCTTGACTTTGGAGTCTTTGGGACGAGATTTGGTGGTTAAAGTACCAGCATTCGTAGGATTCTTCTTCCGGGCTTGAAGAATGGAACTCAAACTCTTCTCGTCTGCCTCCGCTTCCGCTTTCTCCTCTGCCTTCAACTTCACGGCCTTGGAATCCTCAGACGGCATTTTAGTTTAGGAATTGGGAACAGAAAAAGAAAATCTAAGAGAGATTCTGAATTTTTTTGACAAAGATAGAACTGATCGAGCAACTCGAAGTTGTAAAACCCTTGCTACTGGACTAGTTAATTCACTTCAAAAGGGCCAAAAAAAAAAAAAAACGCTCCGTTTTGTCGGGGTTTCGGTACTGGAACGTTTCGCTAAGGGATACTCCATAGTCCAAAACGGTGCGCTGCGTTCTCGCTGAAATGACTACGTTTTTACACTGTCGAGAAAATAAGAAAGATGGAAAGCAAGAAAGTCTGTGTTCTCGCACTTCTTTTTCTTGGATTCAAAAGGGCAATGGAGCGAATATCAATAGAAAACATAGGCCTTTTTATTAATAAAAGTTATAAAATTATGTGTTTTTTTATATGGGAAAATATAATAAAAAATTAATAATTTTCATCTCATTAAAAAAATATAATTATTATAAATTTTTTAATTTTTATATTTATTTTAATTATTTTTATCAATTCAAGGTTAGAAATATTTTGCAAAATTAGTTGATTTCATTCACTATAAATACAAAAAGTATTTTTAAAAATTAAAAGATTTTTAATATAAAAAAAATATTTAATTCTTATCTATTTCCTAGCCAAAATAAAAGCATCACGATCTTACCCCAAGCCCATATTTATTTATTTTTTATTTTATTTTTACACCATTATAATTTTTACATTTATTAGTAAAATTAAAAAAAAAATTAAATCATAGATTTCTCTAAAATTTATCTTACACTTTTTAAATTTAATTTTTTTTAAACTATAATTATAATAAATGAAAGTATTAAATTTTATTTAACAAAATTTTAAAAAATTAATTATAATAAATAAATTTACACAAATATTTAGATTTTTCATTCGTTAAACATAATTTTTTTACCAATAAATTTGGATTTTGTAATATTCAAGTGGCCTTATAAGCTTATGAAAAAATCGCTTTGCTATCAATTACCATATCAAATTTGCTTGCACCACTGTCTTTTACTAGATAGTCTCTCCGAAGTTCAAAAGAACCAAAGCCTTCCATTTCGACTATGCACATCGATGGAGTATGTCCCAAATTCAGACCTATCCAATTTCAGATTTTAATAAACACAAGTATAAAGAAAGTGTATCGGCATTAATCCAATTCGATGGATTGGCTGATGGAATCAAAACCAGAATTTATGCCAAACCAATCCAACACCTCAACCAGCAATTCTCCCATGATAAATGTCACATGTAAAATATTTTGCTCTTTAGAGACACTATGAAACATTCGTGCCGCATTAGTAGACTCCTTGAAGAGTGTACTAGAGTCGGCCTTTAAACTCCATTGGACTAGCTAAATTACAAGGCTAGCGGCCTTGAAAAGTATTGCGCAGCGGAAAATGAACACACTTGAAGAAGCTCGAACACCCAAAAATCCACCTTAGCCAACCTACTAGGTTAAAGGATATTTTTAGTAGCTCACAAGGTAGTTCAAAAGAAATTTTAGGGAAAATAGAAATTCTATCACTTGAAAATTTTACACAGCACTTAATGTACAAAGATTCTCAAAGAATTCCTAAAACTAGCTTACAAGGCCTTACAAGGAATCCCAAAGTGTGTTTTGTGTTGGAGGCTCATGGATTCTTTCTAGCATCACATGCATGCCTCCCAAGACCCCAAATGGTCTATTTACAAGTGAGAGAAGCCCCTTAAACTGACTTTGAACTGCCTTTTAAGGTTCTGGATGCTTCTGACACGTTTCTACCCGGTTGGGGGGATGAAGGGTGCTTTTGGAACCTTCTAGGAAATTATGGCAAATTTAACATCGTTTTAGCGTGCCACGGGCCCGTAGTGCTTGCGCGTTGAACCTTGTTTGTGCAGCGCCCATGAGCTCCACATGCGCGTCCCGCAACTTCCAGCAACACTTGGAAGACTCGCGCAACTTCCAAAAACTATGCAGGACTTAACCTCGTTTCTTGCCTACCACACATGGGCCTCTCGCCAACCCGCGCCTGGATTCCCCCAGCTACTTCGAGACTTCGCCAGCTTCTTCGCCCAGTGAACCTCATTTTGGCCTAGCTCCTTTTAGAAATGTCTACAACCTTCCCGCGCCACATGTTGTGCACGCACCTGCCACTATTTCTTAGATTTTCCTCGCAATCCATTCTAAGCCATCTTAACCTCATTTTGTCGTTGTGTCGGGCTCCCAGTTGCACTTGCTACTGTGTTGGCCTTCTTAACCAGTTGTGTTGCACTGCCCCAGCTTGAATCTCGTTGGCTGGCAGATTCTCCTAGCAGCATTGTCGCTTCCTTATAGCTGTACCAGCAACTTCTTGCATGCACAGACTCCCGCTAACTGGCTTATACCACGGCCAACAGATTTGGCCCGTATGAACCTCTTTAGGCTGCAGTACTTTTCCGCATGCTGACTTAGCCTAGGCCTTCCTTGCAGATGTGCCAGCAACTTCTTGTATGCACAGACTCCCCGCTAATTGGCTTATACCACAACCAACAGATTTAGCCCGTATGAACCTGTTTGGCTGTAGTACTTTTCCGCGTACTGACTTAGCCTAGGCCGACCTTGGCCGATTTTCTTTGCAAGAATGGGGATCTTTAGTGCAGTCACTTTTTATCCGTGACATTCTCCCCCACCCATCCTCATAATGCCCACGTTGCCATGTCCCCTTGTTCGTGATGTGGTTTCCTTGCTGCTTGCACATTCCCCTTGTGCAAGTCTTGTTCCACCGTGGCATGCTCTCCTCATGCTCTAAGTTGTCCTTTCCTGGTGCCTCAACAACATCTCCCTTGTCCTTGTGGCTAGGTGCTTGCGCCTCCACATTAGTGTCACATTTATTCTTGCTCACTCTCTCGTAGCGATATCGTCCTTCTCTCTTAGACAACGCCACCTCCTTCAGACTCTTTGCCACCTTCTCTACGACACCCTCTTCCATCTCCCTCAGAAGATCATTATTAGACAACTTTGGAGAGCGAGTGTCACACCTTTCTCCTACGATCAGGTTGCATCGAGCCTTTGATTGTGCCCCAATAGCAATCTCCTTGCAAATGTGCCCCCGACTTTTGCACCTATTCTTGCTTCTTCCCCTCGAGTAATTTCGCCTTTCCCTTTGCGACGCCACTCCCTTCGGACTTTCTGTTAGCTTGTCGAAACACCCATTTGACACATAATCCACCATCACACCAGATGGCTCAACTTCTCCCCTAGGTGGTTGCTACTCCCTTGGCGACTCATCCCTGTGTGGTTGCTCCTCCCTTGGCAAAACGTTCTTGTTGCGCTTTTGTAGTGCGTCTTCCTTTGTGCAATGGGGTCTTCACCATACTTGCACTTTCTCCTCTTTGCAAGTCTTCAGCCATTCGTGCATGCTCTAAGTTGCCCTATTCTAGTGCCTTGGTATCTCCTTCCTTGTCCTCATGGCTAGGTGCATTTGTCCATCGGCTTCTACACCTATTCTTGCTCTCTTCCCTAGAACGATGTCGTCCTTCACCCTCGGACAATGCCACTTCCCTTGGACGTTTTGCCACCTTCACCATGGCACTCTCTTTTATACCCCTCGAAAGATCTTCATAAGACAACTTCAAAGTGTGGATGTCGTACCTTTCCCCATTAGTTGGGTTGCCTTAAGCCTACAATTGTGCCCTAAAAGCACTCCCCTCATCCTTGTGGCTAGATGACTGCGCCCCCTGGCTATTACACCTATTCTCGCTCTCTCTCCTAGAGCGATGTTGTCTTCCCCTCGACGATGCCACACACCTCATAGGACTTTTAGCTGCCAGATCATTGGAATCCCTATCCAACTCACAATCCACCATCCTTCCTAATGGCGCCACCTCTCCCCTAGCAACTCGTCATTTAAGTACGACTTTGTCTCCACAAGGCCTGCACTTTCACCCTTGTGCAATTCTCCATGCACCCTTGCATGTTCCACGTTGTCTTTACTAAGTGCCTCGATAGCTTCACTCTCGTCCATGTGGCTAGGTGATTGTGCCCTCCAGATATCGCACCTAATTTCGTTCTCTCCCTCAAAGCGATGTTGTCCATCATCCTCGGACAACGCCACACCTCCCATCGGACATTTTGCTACTAATCCCTCGGCACCTTCTTTCATACCCATTAGAAGACTATAACTAAGCAACTCAGGAGAGTAAGTGTCATACCTTCCTTCTTTGTTCAGGTCGCCTTAAGCTTCATATTGTGTCCGAACAACACTCCCTTCGTCCTTGTCGCTAGATGCACACTCCCTTGCTGTCGTGCCTATTTTTGCTCTTTCCCCTTGAGCAATGTTGCCTCTCCCTTAACAACGCCACATCCCTCGTTGGACTTCTCGCTGCCAGACTGTTGGAGCCCCTGTCCAACTCACAATCAACCATCTTCCCTTACGGTTGCACCTCTCGCTCGAGTGGTCGCTCTTCACTTGGCAGCACGTCCTTGTTTTGACGCCTCTACACCACACTTCTCTTGTGGTCGGGTCTCCTACACTTCCCCACCATACACCTTCGACGAACATTCACCCATAGTGGCAATAATGCCCCGTCTGCTTGGGCGTCCCCTCTTTAAGCCACTAATTTCCCTAAGGACTTCTTCATCGCCAGATGAGGAAGAGGAGGAAGAGGACGAAGCGGATGAACTCACCTCTTCATCACCACGAACCCTCTCTTGCACTTCACCTTTAAGTTTCCTCAACTCCTCAATCAACGCCCTCAGTGCATTCCTCAACACCTTGTTCTCTTCCTTCAAGGCAACAATCTCTTTAGAAAGGGCGGATCTCCAAGCCTCACCTTGCTCCATGCTCTTTTCCAAGGCATTGATCAAGGCCATTTGCATCTTCTCACAGAACGAGTAATCCCTCGACTCTAGCTCCTCAATGTGGGTCTCCATGTCCTTGAACTTCTCACATCCTGCCTCACCTCACTCTCGAGCACATACAACTGCAATCAGATGAGCTGGGCTTCGATCTCATTTACACCCTATCCACTATTGTCGTTTTCCTTTCCCTTTGGAGAAACTATGCTTCCAAAATTCTCGCTTCCTTCGCGGCTTTAGGGTAGCACTCGGTAGATCAAACCTTGATCACGCCGTGGTACCAACTCCCACGGTATCAATCTGTCATCGGTCTGCTATGATACCACTTTTCACCATATCAACCTTGCGGCAAACCTGGTATTGTGGATCGAGCTATGATACCTCTTTGTTGGTACCAACAAACTACACCTTAGGTTGTGGCGGATCAAGCTCAACCAAGCTCTGATACCACTTGTTGGTAACCTTTCGTGGTTTAGGCCCTGATACCACTTGTTGGTATCAACCTTTCGTGGTTTAGGCTCTGATACCACTTGTCACGGGAAAAATGTTTCATTGCTTAGAAACACTTGAAACACCCATGTGGCACTATTAAACTCCAGTTGAGGCGGTGCTAGGCGCTTTTGGAACCTTCTAGGCAATTCTAGCAAACTTAACCTCGTTTCAGTGTGACAGGGCCCATAGAACCTGCGTGTTGAACCTCGTTTGCGCACAGCTCCCGCCCACTCCGCATGCATGTCCTGTAGCTGGGATCCTAGCTGCACTTATTACTGTGTTGGCCCTCCTGGCCATTTGCGTTGCGTTGCCCCAGCTTGAACATTGTTGGCTGGCAGATTCCCCTAGCAGCATTGCCGCTTCCTCACAGCTATGCCAACAACTTCTGGCACACACCAGCCCGTTCCAGCTGCTAGTTGCCGAATCACTCCCCGTTGATTGGCTTGTACCACGACAAACAAATTTAGCCCATATGAACCTCTTAGGGCTGCGACACTTTTCCGTTTGCCAACTTCGCCTATGCAAACTCCTTAGCCTATTTTCTTCGCAAGAGTGGAGATCCTCGATGCCATCACTTTTTATTCATGACATAAAGGCCTAGAGAAGAGAGGTACCAAGCAAGACAAATTGCTAGAGAATAGAAGAGATAAGGGTTGGTTTTGGCCAAAGAAAAGGCCTCTAGGTCTTGCAAGGGTTGTTTTTCTCTTACTAGCCATTTTCTTAATAATTTTCCTTTCATCCTAATTCAACATCAAGGACTTGATGGCTCGTGCAGCATACCATGCGTAGCTTCAAAGTTGTTTCTTATGTTCTTGCCTATACTTTGAATCAACATCAAGGACTTGATGGGTTGTGCAACATATGGTGCATAGCTTCAAAGTTGTTTCTTTTGTACTTGCCTATGCTTTGAATCCTTCTTGGTGCAACTTCTATCCAAGTGTGAGACTCATTTTCCGTACAAGCACTGTATGCCAGAATTCGTCCGAAGCTGGAACATGCCTTGAGGCATGTTGCACTGGTGGTGGTGCTATTGGTCATGGCCTCTCACCAATCATCTTTTCTATTGGTGTGGTCGCTGATTGTATGGAGATTTGATGGATTATAGTGGTTCTAAGTCATTCTGGTTCTTGAGCATGCCTGTTGATGGTGCTAGTTCCTGTACTCTGGCTTTTAGTAATCTGAAACTGTCTAAATATTTGGAAACACTCAAAAGTTAAAGTTACATACAAATCCTGATAATCCACAAAAGCCTCAGATGAATTTCATATAAGATTAAATGAAAGATACAAAGGTAAGGCAAATTACATACTTTACAACAAAGCATGAGACTAAAAATACAAATCTACTACAGAAGCTTAATAAACAATTACACCTACAAAGAAGAAGCTAGCCATCTGTTTTAACTACGATTAAAAAGGGTACAGTATACGGTCATGAGAGAGGAGTAGATGAGGTCTTCAATTTGGGAAATTTGAAGTCAGAGGAGAATAATTTTGAAGTATCTAGAGTAGCAACAATTGATTCCTTTTTCTCTTCAAACTTCCGCTACCCTAATCACAAGAAAGAGGCATAAGCATAAAGGTCAAGGGCCAATTTTAATATTCTTGGATGGCAGTCACGGACAATCAAAATGATGATCAATTAGCAATCTTCCCTCTTTTTTATGCTTGGATGGCCTAGACTTACACAAGGACCTTACAACACTAATCCTTACTATTTCAGCCATGCAAATTTAGTGAAATTTAAACCTTCATAATATTTAATTTTCAAGTACCTGAACAGCGTCTTTCAAGGAATGAGCAGGTTTTTCAGAAACTTCTTTCTTGACAACAATATTACTTTTTTTCCTGCCACTGCTTTTGACTCCCTGATTGGAAGCTTTAGCGCAAATGCTGCCATTTTTTGGTGCAGCTGTAACTTGAGAATTTCTGGAATTTCTCAATGATTCCAACTCCTGGGAAAATCGTGGAATTTCTTCCCTCAGTTTATTTCTTTCATCCTCCACCTCAGCCAATTTAACTTTCAGTTTTCCAATCATTTCATCCTTCTCATTATTAGAAGATTGCAGCAGCTCCACACTGGCAAGAACTTTTGCAATCTTCTCATTTGCCTGGTCAATATCAACTTGCTTACTCTTTAATTTATCGTTGAGATTGATCTCTAAAAGATTATACTGATGCCATACAAAACTTTTCTCTTTCAATAATGCATATATCTCAGACTGCTTTTCAGAAGAAAGCTTCTCATATTCAAATTTTAACCTTTTTACTTCATGCAACCTTTTAGAACCAGCAGATTTTATATCACCATGTCTATGTCCTTGCTTTCCATTGTCAATTTCCTTGGAATTTTTCTGAAAATTAGAAAAATGAAAGTCTCATAATTGATTTTAGAAAGAAAAAAAAATTAATTAAATCTATAAAATGTAATGAAAGATACTTCGAGGACATGAGAGAGATAGTCAAAACATGCTCTGAGATCTGCCAATTCATCTTCTGTTTGCTCTGCAATTTTGGAAAAGTGAAGCAATGAAGCATGTAAACAAATGTTTCAACATCACATGAACATGTATGCTCCCATCCCGATTCCACCTTTATAGAAGTGCATTACCTATCAATACTAATGGGTAATCAAGCAACTGCTAGTCCAAAATAACTTCCAGATCATGTTAGCATTATAAAATTGATGCAATTATAGCATGGAATAGATAATGATGACCCAATCCAATAGAATAAAGAAGTGAAGATGTCATGCAAGAAGTTATAGAGTGTGTTGTGATTTGCGAAAGAAGCTACAGAGTATGTGTTTACATACGATTCTTGAAAGCAAGTGCTAGTTTTATTTCAAGGCCAGTCCAAAAACAAAATTTTCTTCTGCGCTACTTCTCAGCGTTTTCCTACTTATGACTTCATTGAACGACCTTCTTTATGCTTAATTAACATAAAGAGTAATATTTTCCACTCGGACGTAAAAATTACCTAACGTTCATTTTCTGATAAATCATTGAAAAAAAGAAACCCAAAACTCCCAAATCTTGCAAAGGCACTTAGTCTCTCCCTCTCTCGGTCTCTCTTTCTGAGCATGAATAATGTCATCATCAAATAAACACCAGATTATTAGGTGTTTATTTGGGGAAAACGCTCACCTAATTTCAATTTGTAAAGAGAAGCCTCTTTGTACTTGCACCCAATCATCAAATCAGATTTCGCAGCCTCAAGCAAGCAAGTCATGTCTTTCTCTACCAAAGCCTCCCTCATCTATATGAGTCATAGTTGTAAGTTGTCAACTTGAGAGCATTTTGTAGTACCCATTCAAAACCTTAAAAAGAAACAAGAAAAAAGAAGAAGAAGAAAAGAGAGAGAGAGAGAGAGAGAGAGAGAGAGAGGAGACTAGGATTTTCAGAGTGCCTAACGAGATTAGACCGTTGTAAGTGGTGAGCTTTCGCGCATTTGAAAATAGAATTATTTGAAGGAACAAAAACTGGGCCAAACGTTGTCACTCAATGGACTTTCTTCAAAGAGACTCCGTGACCTAACTATGCAAGAATGAAGGACCCTGCCTTTGGATCCGGGAGGCGAAGAGGATCAAAATGAATCTCCTTAAGAGGGTGGGTGTTGCGCCATCAATGGAACGTACCACCAAAAGGCATTTATTTATCTTATATTCCACCTATTAATATTGTCATTTACTATTTTCTCTTGATATTATGAATCAAATAGATACATTTATTTATAATATTTATCTAATAATTTGGGGAAGTGGAAAATGGATAATCCGCAAAATTGAAAGTGGGCTACGGCACAACAATGGTGGTTGAACAGCCTTACCCATTTATGAAACAGCCCAACTCCTCTCAACTACACGTGTTTCTAACTTAACTCGCTTGATTAATAGAAAAAAGAAAATAAAAGACGAGTCTTTTAATCTTCAAGTTCCCATCTTTCTCCCATGTACCTCCTCCATTACCGATCCAAAGACGAGATTGTCGAGATTCAAGGTCATTTGCTTCTCTTCAACTTGCCTCGCTAGTCCCCTCACTGGATTCTGCAACTGGGTGCTCTCCTACTAGATACTGTTAAGTGCACATAAGATGAAGGCGACCAAGAGGCCGATCCACGCAGTTGCCACATGGGTCCAGAGGCAACCGCCCAAGATCAAGACTTTTTTAGCGGTGGTTTCTGGGATGGCAGCTTTGGTTTTTCTTCGGATGGTGGTTCATGATCACGACAACCTCTTCGTTGCTGCCGAGGCTGTTCATGCCATTGGAATCTCCGTCCTAATCTACAAGCTCATGAAGGAGAAGACTTGTGCTGGTAACATAAGCTAATTCTTGGGTTTAATTGATGTGTTTTCGTTTTTTAAGGTGTTTTGGGTTACCAGAAAATTTAGTTCATGTTTATTTTTACTGTGATTAAACTTACGTTATTGAAGTTTTTGCCATCGAAGTGTAATGCGATGCGATTAGTGTGTCTGACGTGAAAATTTTAGGTAATTATGTATGATCATCAAAGCTTTTGAAGATTTGGGTTCATTCTGCTTCACCTAGACAATACAAAAGTATACCTTTTACCTAGTTTTGAACAGTTAAGAGACAAAAATATCTCTTGCTTCAGTTGTCGGGGTAGAGTTTCGTACATTTCTGGCTTTTTATGGTGCCAAATATTGTAATAGAACATCGGTGGCTCTTAGAAAACAAGGCAAGACCAATTTCATATATCATATGCAATAGACAGAAATTGTCTGCTGGTTATAATCATTCTCTACTTGAAGCCTGTAATATACATGAGTTCTTAATGGAAAATCCATTAAAGAATAATAGTTTGGTACTTCGGTTGCCCACCAAAAAGTTCTTTTGTTGGGATTGGGAACTTTGCCGTCTTTCATATATTTTCAACGTACCAGAAGCTTCTGGCCCTAACTTTTGGTGATAAGTCTTTCCCTTGATTTATCTTCCAATTTGTTTAGTTCTACGTGTTTTCACAAATTTAAGTTATTTGCAGGACTATCGCTGAAATCACAAGAGTTGACAGCTATATTTTTAGCTGTTAGACTCTATTGCAGCTTGGTCATGGAATATGACATACACACGTTACTTGATTCAGCTACATTGCTGACAACTCTGTGGGTCATTTATATGATTCGCTTCAAATTAAGGTCCAGTTACATGGATGACAAAGACAACTTTGCCATTTACTATGTGGTGAGGGTTTTTTTTTTCTTTCTACACTAATATCTGATCATATTTACCGTTATTTGACTGAATTATTCATTGAAAATTTCTAAACAAAGCATATTCTGTCTTTAAGCTGCCAATACCTGTCCATTTTGGTTTTATTTAAAACATGACTTAATGATGTTGTTTTGGACGTGTGTACACCTTGTCAGATGGACTGATGGGCATGGGTATTCTAGTGTGCAGTGGATTACTGAGGCTGTTATTAGTTCAGAGATGCTGAACTAAGGAAATATGTTTTTTTCCCTTCCTTGCACAGAGTTATTCACATTGATTTCTCTGCAGCCAAAAGGCATTTTATTTTCTTTAATTGGTGATGGTTCAGAATTATTTTCTCAAAATTTGATATTTTTGGTAGTTCTATGACTCATATTTATCACATATTCTGTTTTGACATAGCAAGAATAAATTGGAGGCCAAACAAGTGATAGGATCTTTTTTTCTTCTTTCTTGTTTTTCTTTCTTTGGGGGGAGGGGGTAATTTCATGGGATGCAGATTCTGATTTCATCTTTTAATCTGCTGTAAGCACAGGTATCAAGTATTTTAATTGTCTTATCTCTCATGATATCTGTGGTCGTGATCTTGGAAAACCTTTCATTTTTTTATGTGGCATTTTTTTGGGTTAACTTTGGTTTTGGTATAAAAAGAAATAGTTATTACGTAGCAGATGCAGAGTTTAGCATAGCATATAAATTAAAGTTGATATTCTTGTTGGTTTCTATCAATTAATGGCAGCCTGTAGGTTGAACATACCTAACTTCTATGTTAACCTGTAAGTTTTTGTGAATTAGTTGTGCTTCCATTCCCTGTAATGATCCTAAACCAACACTCTATGTAATGAGATCTGATAATGTATGTATACTAATGGTACGGTCCCCTTGCTATATGAACTGTTGGTCCAATTCGGATGGAACTTAATTTGATTTTGGCATTACTACCGATATTAACTCTTGTTCTGGTTTTGGAATTACTATCATTTGGAGGATTTTGCTTAGTCTTTTGAATTTTAAAACTCCAAAAACAGTGATGACTATTGTTAAAATAATCTATGTTTTAATTTTTCAAATTTCTCTTGTCCATCTTTTGCATTACTAAGTCTCTTTTTCTTGTTGGTAATCTCAATGCAGTTGATACCTTGTGCTGTTCTCTCTTTGATTATTCATCCAACAACACAGCATCATATAATAAACAGGATTTGCTGGGCTTTCTGTGTTTTTCTTGAAGCTGTTTCAGTATTGCCTCAGCTACGGGTCATGCAGAACACAAAGGTATGATGAGTGTAGAAGATGCATACCTTTTGTCTGTCTTCTTGGAGTTTTTATGTTACAGCACTGCTTTCCAGAGCAAAATTTCCAAAGTTACGTTGATATCTGGAGTATCTAATATGTAGATGGCCTATTTCTACTCATCTTTCTTTTGTTTGATTTCAGATTGTTGAACCTTTCACAGCACATTATGTATTTGCACTTGGAATTGCAAGGTTCTTGAGTTGTGCACACTGGGTGCTCCAGGTTTGATAATGCAGATTCCAACTTCTTGAACTCTCTCAGAACAATATTTTGTGGATCTCTTATTATGAAATCATATGGCATATTGAACTGTTCACTATTCATCAATGGTCTGCCATCAACATGGATTTTTAAACATTTGTTCGCGTAGGAAGCATGTCCAACTTGCAGGCAAAGCTACATATGTAAATAAAAAAAAAATGGTCAAGTTTTATTTAATATAAACAACTTAGAGTTGATCATTTCCTTCCATTTCAACTTTTGGCAATGAAATCTACCGTCTTCACTCTTCAGGGGCCTAGATGATGCACACGTTAGTCATCTACTTGTCTGTGAAACACAAAAGATGTGTTTATTAAGCTGCGTCACTGTTGATGCATGTTTTCTTTCATGGTGCAGGTATTGGATACTCGAGGACGCCTTTTGACTGCACTGGGGTATGGATTATGGCCTCCAATGGTACTCCTTTCAGAAATTGTCCAGACTTTCATTCTCGCTGATTTTTGCTACTATTATGTGAAGAGGTGGGTTGGCAAGCATTGATTTTTAAAGATGAAGTTGTATTGCTTTGGTATCTCTTTAACATAAGATCGTGTGTTGCAGTCTCTTCGGTGGACAACTTGTGCTACGTCTCCCCTCAGGAGTAGTGTAAGGCGACTGAAGTGCGTCCAGAAATGGCTGCACACAGGGCAGTGCAGCTGCACTTGGGATAGTTTGTACACACAATTCCCCCTTGCAGCCAATTAGAATTTACTGTTATAGGTGGACTGTAAAGTTGGGAGCGCATTGGATTTTTTGTTGTTCTCATAATATAATAATTTAATAGAATTTTCTTCTCCCTGACCACTCTATATAGTTAGACTTGTAGTCTGGTCCATTAGCTGCTGGCACGTCCTTATATAGTAGATTGTCTATTTTCTTTCTGCCATTACTCCCACGTATTTATCTCTCTCAGATATTTTCGTCTTCCAAAGCAATGAGAGATTAATGAATAAAATTAAAGATTTGGTGATGAATAACTAAAATGATATAAGAAATCTGCAATCTTTTCTGATTTTACTGTGTCAGATTCCCCCAAGAGAAAAGTTAAATTTTACAGATGTTTGAGGCAACTTAATTTGATCAATCAATATCAAGATGCTTTAAGCAACCGCGAAAATGACCAAAGCGGTGATCTGAAGAACAACATCATCGTCACAATAATTTTCTTGTCCCATAGTTATACTTAAAAGCAACATTGGATGCGATACATTTAGTAAATTTCACAGACCACTTGCTATAAATACTACCCCTTAATTATACCGACTCACAAAGTAGAAAGAAAAAGGGAAATTAAGCAATGTACATCGTCAAGACTCTACTCGTTATCATTCTTCCTCTAGCATTTATCTGCTATCTTGTTCAATCTCATGAAATGGTAAATTATCCATTCATCTTAACTACCCTTCGTTCCTTTTATAGCTAGCTATCTACGCAAGAATACAAACCTAGTTTTTGCTTGTGTTTAGGTCATCGAAGATGTGGTTGATGCTCCCTTGCTGCAACATATTGGTATAGAGTAGAGATCTTTAATCAACTATGTTTATATTATATATAATTATATATAATTATATAATATAGTGAGTTTTGTTTCTTTATGGTGTTAGATTGCGACGGAGCTTGTGGTGAGAGGTGCCAATTGTCATCGAGGCCACACATGTGCAAGAGAGCATGCGGTACGTGCTGTGGCCGCTGCAACTGCGTTCCTCCTGGAACTTCCGGTAACTACGATGCATGTCCCTGCTACGGCAATATGACAACCCAAGGTGGCCGCCACAAGTGTCCCTGACACTCTCTTTTTATCTATCAACAACAAGAGAACTAAATCATGCAAATACATTTAGAGTGTTAAGTTGAAAAGAATTCAATAAATTAAATCTATCCGCTCATGTGGCCTTTGTATAACAATAATAATATTGAGTATGGTAGTTGGTAATGCAATTATTAGGCATTGTGCCATTGTTGTCATAAATTTTATATGACAACCTCTTTAATTCCTACATAATTCAGCTCATTATAGCTTAATATTTATACTTAAAAAGACACGCAAAGATGAATGCGTTGTAATAAATGAGTGGCCTAATATAATAACCGTCCCTGTCCCCATTTTTTCAGTTTAATTTTAATTTTAATGCTAATGGAAAATAATTATATTATTTATTAATAATAATAATAAAAATCTCTTAGGTCCATGCAGCCATCCCACATCAATATCCTTCGTTCATTCTTACCAAGTGCAAGCTATCTGAATCCTCAAAAATACTGGATATACACCATCCGCTACCCTCAAGACTGGCAACCATTTCAGTAGTGGAGGCCACTCTCTCTGAACAGCGCGTGGATCCCCATATACATGTAGAAGAACAGTCCCTTTACCTGTACGGATAGAATTGTTGACACGTGGCTATCATCTGAAACCTCTCCTATTTTAGCCGTTGATGAATTGACGGAGAGTCATTTCCGTCTGCTCCTACAAAAAGAAACTATCTGACGCCGATTATAGGCCGAGGTTTGCTCCAAAGCATCGCGAGCGTTGGAATATTTGATTCCCCTTTGACAGGAAAAATAAAATGGTCTAGCGTAGACAACTTTACAATCTGGCGTAGTGATCCGACGTGGATGACACGTGTAGATCTACTGTCTGATGAATCGGACGGCTCTTTGAGTAGTGATTCGACATGAATGACGTGAGAACGACCCGTGTGGCCATTTTGTGAAGAGTTTTTTTTTTTGTTTTTTAACAGTGAGAACGCTTCGGATTTTTCGTCTTTGGAAGTGTAAGAGCAGGGAGAGAGAGAGAGAGAGAGATGAAGAGAATGAAGCAGAGAGCTGCATGTGTAAATTACATGTGAATTTCGATAGTAGTTTTGAAGAATTAAAGGTAATCACTTTTTACATTATTCCTTTCTGTTTTTCAAAGATGAGCTGGTGGAGGTTCTGCTGGTATTTTCATGGCGGTTTTGGGGGCTCAAAATGAGAAACCATGTTAACTTATAATACTTTTTTTTTTCTGGGTGCTTCAGATAATTTATGGGGAAAATTTTTTCATGGGTTTCTGTTTTTGGGACGTGATGGATGATGTGATTAAGATATGCGGATGGGAAGTAAACAGAGTGTATCCGTAAAGCAGAGTGTAATGAATGAATTTAGGTTCAGGAAGATTCGTGTGCATTAATGGGGTTTCTTTTTAATTCAAAATAAATTTTCTTTTAATGGATGGGATCTGCATCCGCTCTTGTAGAAATACAATGTGATTCACGGGTATAGCACAGAGAGCGTTTCCTTTCCTTCTCTCCTTTTGTGTGCTCTCTGGAGTGTCTTTGCGTGTATTTTTTCCCCTCTCTCTCCCACTTTTTCTCTCCCTGTATGTGCTTTATTTCACGAAGAACCCGATTCTCTAAACACGAGGAACGAATTACTTTTTCTCCTTTTCTTTTTTTTTTTTTGCTTTTACTCCATCTCTTTGGTTTGCTTTTTGAATTTTTATCTCTGATGCATCTCTTCACGGCGTCACCTTCATTTCTTACTGGAGAGACCAGGGAGAGTGAGAGAGACAGAGGGTCCTTCCTTTCCACACTCTGAACCTGAGAGAGAGAGAGAGAGCATCAGAGATATCTGCCAACTAAATTGATTCTTCTTTGGGACAAAAACCCAAACGCCAGTTTTTCTGTTTTCTCCACCCTTGTATTTCTCTAATAACTAATAAATAAATAAAAGAAGAAAAAACTCATCTCTCTTTATTGTTCTTCCTGCTGGGTTCATAGTCATCAATACATAAACATCGTTTCTCTAACTCGTCTTTCTTGCCTTCCCTTGAAGAAGCTCAAATTTGGAGAAAAAAAGATCGGGGTTTGGCTTGTTAGGATCGGTTATGGGCCGTCGAAGCCGTTTTCAACAGGCGGATGTTGTTAGTTTGTGAAGATCGAGATGATAGAAACAGACAAGAGTCGAGACGTGAGGCGTGGAGCGAGTCGGTTCTCTCGACAGATTAAGCAATCTGGACACAAGCTTATCTCTGCTGGTGAATTTACTTCACTCTCCTTTATTTCTGGTCCCGAAAAAAAATCACGTTTTTTACTAAACTAAGGAACAAATCCCATTTGGGTGCTTGTCTTTATCTGTATATTCTTATTCAATTTGTGATAAGAGTTTCGCAGACAATGCGTATCTCTGGTTTTACTTCTTTTCTCTGTTTGTTGTTGTTTATTTTTGTGGGTTGTGATTTTAAGGTTTGAACGGTAGAACAACTTCGAGCATCGAGGACAACTATGAAATGGGTTGCGAATTAGCTGATAGAGAAGAGGCTCTTCCTGCACAAGCTCCTTCTATCAGTGGTAGTGATGTCAGTGAGAGATTCAAGCTACCCAGAAAGGTCAGTTATTGATTGTATCAGATAAAGAGGGGGTTGTTTATCACTAAATTTGTTAACTTCTGCTTATATTTTCCCGTGTGTATTCGAATTGTGCAGCAATTTTTTGATGACTGCGACGGCGTTGATCCTGTTTCTGTCCCGCGGAAGCTACGGTCAGGTGTGGTTTGTTTGTTAGAAGAAATGAATACTTGTCTTCTTCTTCTTGTTGTTATTACTATTATTCTTTTGGAAAGAGGAAAGTAAGGGCGTGGTTTTGTGATTTTTTGCTAATTCTTTGTAGGCCTCTGGTTTTCGAATGGAGGTTTACTTGGTGGTTGTCTTTCGAGGAAGTTTCTCTTCCTGTTAGCGTGTGGGGTTTTTGTTTTTGTTAATTTTGGATTAGGACTTAAGCAAAACTGAAGCTTTTTACTTTTTCTTTCTTTGCAAGGACGCAAGATTCTGTCTCTTTTCTTTTATAATCTTATTTATTATGTTTATGATGGGACTTTCATGGTGCATTGATTCTTTTCAAATAAGCATATTGTGTTTGAAATATTTGCCTTTGTTTTTCTATTCTTAAATCTTACTTTTTTCCTGGGAGATACTTTAAGCTTTTTATGAATCAGAAAAAGGTTTTTATATTTCCCCCTTGTTATGAAGAAAGAAAAATGGACCAGTGCTTCAGAATTATATTGGCATTAATGCTTTGGAAATATGGACATTTTATTCACAGCCATGAAGAAACGCAATCGAGAATCTTTATCTCCACCTTTTCCATTTTCAAAGTTAAACCATTCTACTAGTGGCGTCAAATCACCCAAAAGGGTTGGCATAAAGAAACCGAAGCAGAACTTGGTTAGTCAATTTATAATTATGCTAATTTCATTACTTTCCCATTTGGATTGAGCAAAGCTCGTCAATTTATATAAAGATAAATTTGCTTTTGTAGAAACAAGGATCCCCAAACTGGTCCCTGAAGCAGAATGTTGGTGGGCCAATCACCAAAGAGGAGGAAGAAGTTGTGGAGACATTGTATGCTTTGGCAGGAATGTTCCCCAACATTGAAGCTGATCATAGCAACAAATTAGATAGTGTTTCTTTAGAAGCAAGTCCTTCAGCTTCACCAGAGGCTAATGAGAGTCATCAACCCAAAATGGAAGGTAAACCTTGCTTATTTCCTCCACAATGTTAAATAAGTTATTTATTTAGTTCCTTTTTTATGTGGATGCCTTCTAAATTTTATCTTCTGTCAGATTCTGTAACTATAAAAGAAGGCCTGAATAGAACTGGCAGATCAAGAACTAATGTGGCTGTTAATCCGGCCTCTGACATAGAAAGATCACCTGAAGAAACTTCTGAAGTTCATTCATTAAATGCACCGATCACTCAAGCACCATCTGACTTGAGCGGCAGTGGAAAACACCATGGAGAATTAGACAGTTCTATTGCCCAAGTGAATATGCATAAGATGGCTGAATTAGAGGAACAAAAGCCAGCTTGCAACTTGGTTAACTTTTGTTTTACACCTGGACCACAACAGGATACTGGGTGCGTGCTGCATTTTGCTCAAGCATCCTGAATTCAACACCTTCTTTGATACTTCCTTTTTCCGTCTTTTGATTATTTAATTATTTTGTTTTTTAATTCATAAAGTAAACTAAGGCAGCCTGCAAAACCAGAAATTTTGCTTCTTGACAGAACGACAGAGATTTCGTTGGCACAGGTAATCATACTTACAGAAGTCTGAAACATAATCGTAACTTGAGAATGCTGATTTCAGTCTTTGCTCTGCTTTCTTGCTTTTTTAGACTGCAGCAATTGGAAGTCAACCAGATCAACAGCATGATATTGGCAAATCCAAGAACAATGGTAGGGTAGCTTGCTTGATATTGTAACTTGTAACCTCGGTATTAGTTTTGTCATATTATACCACTAAACTTTAAGTAGCTAAATGCTTAATTCTTTCATCTGAAGGTCCAGTATTGTGGCCAGGATTGTCTTCGACAGTGTCAAGTAGTGCTTGTCATGGTCCTTTGTCACGGTAACTTTATTCTTTTCGGATTTTATATGCTTCGATTTACCTATACTTTTGTTGCCATTTCCCATGTGAGACTTGGCTGTTTCAGATCTTGTGATGCTAAAATACCTGCTTGGCTTTGTACCAGACCTGGTATCAATGGTTCAATTGGAAAGGTGAAAGACTTGTACCTGCTCTTTAGTTCTAGCACAAGACTTCCAAATTGAACTACATGTTTCATTTCTATTTGCTTCTTCAAGCATCCGTTGATGGTGGGCAATGAATTATGTAGGTTTCTAAAGTTTCAACTGATAGAAGGTCATGGAAAAGGTGTGCAGCTCATGTTTACATAGGCTGTCTCATTCGGGCTTTACAAATGCCTGAGAGCAAAGGAAGCCTTCCTATGCGTCCAAGTAAACTGAGACCGCATGAAATATTGAAGCAGGGTGCACTTATGACGATAAATGACTTCAGTGGGATCAGAAATTATTTAAATGGAGTTACATCTGCTAGCTCAATAGTTAATGCAGCTGAGAAGAATTCAAATGACAATAATAGTGGTATTCGTCAACATCTAAAGCTACACCAAGATCAAGATCATTCTCAGGCTGCTTTCACATCTGGTGCATACCCCTGCCAGAAGAAGGTGTGTCAAAATCCCATTTCCAATTATTTATAATTATGATTGTATTGGGTCTGATCAGTTTATCATCTCTCAGGCTTTCAATTTCCTGTCCCTGTCAGTTGCCGGTGGTGGGATGGAACCCAATAGTTATGGAACTGGAAATGGTATGGAACAATTTGCACGACTGCAAGTTCCTTATCATGCGCAGAACCCCATGCACATGCCCTTCTCTATGTCACAAACAAGATTTACAGCTGCTTACCCTGATCAGCCTTCAGCAGCAGCAGTGCAACAGGTCTTATTCTTTCCTTTTAGAGTTTCATTTGTGTTCATGTGAAGCAGTAACACTTTCCTATCAAAGAAGTGGTTAATGTTCATTAGCAATTCATATTTTCTAAGGCTAGGATTTATTGATAATTGCACTAATTGAATAATGGGATGCACTGGATTTGTTTTCTCGACGAGAAAAAAAAAATGTTGATCTTACTTGCAAACAAGCTAGCTGTTAAAAGTCTCCTAGGCGCAGCTTATCATTGCTAGCTTCTCATAAACTACAAGATTTGTATGATGACACTCGTAATCGTTGGCTGGGACCTAGGCTAGGAAGTTGCTGATTCTTTGTTGTAATGGTTGATTATAGGCCCAACTTCAGTTATCTACAACTCTCGCCAGCCCATATTGTGTTCCTCATACAAGTTCCAAGGCCTTGACAAAGCAGCCACAGCAGCAGCTTTGGGCTGCCCAGTTGGCAGCTCAATACGGGAATACTGTAACTTCGGCAGCCGTAACACGGTTTCCAAGCTGGCCAAATGGTGGGCAAGAGTCGCCCGTGTTGATGCCCTGCATCCCACCTTCAACTTCAACTTCAACTTCAACATTGGAAGTACTAGGCATCGAGTATCCCCAGATCTCTCAGCGGCAGCAGCATCAGCAGGAGTTCATTTCCATTAGTTTGCCGCATGCAAGGATGAAGAGGCAAGGTCACCTCTTTCATTCTGTTTATGAAGAAAATCGAATTGGGTTTTGAATGGTGGTGGTGTGCTGCGGTTGCAGTTGCTCTGCAAGTGAAAATGGGGTAGAGCTGTTACAATCAGACGGACGGATTATTTCATTCTTTACTTGTGTAAACACGTGTCACTTGGTGCTCCATTTGGGCATATGGTCAAAACTGAACAGAGTAAATAACGATATAATATGTAACTGGGGCGTCAAACTAGTATGGAACGAAGACCGAGCTGGGAAACGAGATGCATGTTAGCGGCGGACAGTGCGTCAGCTGCCAAGGATTAGGATAGCACGCAAAATTCCGAGGCATCTTCTGATGAGCAAATTTAAGTCGGACTTTCGCCAATTTACGGAAACGGATAAGCAACTTCTGTCCATGCTCGGTTGAGTATGAAAGCATTAACTAGTACACATGTTTAATTCTCTTCTGCTCATGTATGATTTTCATCTACTTGTTTAATTCCGGAACCCCCAAAAAAAAAATTTCAGAACAAGAGCACTTATTTATCCTTTTTTATAAATACAAGTTACTGGTATACAACCCTCATTTCGGGAACGAAGAAGCTCCAGATCTTAAAAAAATAAATCCTATAGCCAATGCCAGTCTTCGTTAACTACCTTATCCAAATGACGAGTATTTGTTAGTCGATAACATTTGTGAATTTTCTGCTTAAACTTCTCAATTCCAATCTCATAACGAGTAGGTCCTTGGCCCCAGTGGTTTCTCTTATCAATGAAAAGAATATTACCTGTTATCTATTGGTGTCGAGGACCCATAGTCCATCATCTTTAAGATTAATAACAACTCCCCAGCTCTTTGTAAAAGAATCCCTATTTTTCAAGCCATCACCTCTGACCCAATAGCATAAAAGTTTTCACCCTAATTTCCATAATAGGAAAAATCCATCATTAGCTCAACACAAACTTGTTCCCGTCCCTAGTTGATTAATAAAGAATAAGGTTTTGATTGATGATAAATGCTTAGCCCCATTGTTCCCGATACCAAGATGTATATATGAAATTTTTCTGGCTCTAGTTTTCAAATATTATAGAGGAAATGGCTGTGCCAAATGAGCAAACAAATAAATGCAGAAAGGGATAAGAAAAAATGGGGAAGAGAATAAGAATAGAAATATTGAAATCTCTAAATGCTCTTAACTATAAAACATATTTTTACTCGAGCTTCTCCAATTCCCCCATTCTTTCTATGATTGCCTGAAAAGCACAACAAAGCACAATTCACTATAACAATAATGTTCTCGCCGGCATAAAAGAGACAAAGCCAAAAGTGAATCAACAAAATGTTGAATTTGCTAATAACTACGACTTTTCTTTTTGGCACGCAAAATGAGTAAAAATCTACAGAAAAAGCTCACCTTCTTGCTTGTTTCTTGGAGCTCTCCAGCAAGAATAAATTCATCAAGTATCAGATAAACCTGTAAAGATATCAACTGAATCAGAACAGATGCCAACAAAAAATATATACTACCTCCGACCCATGAAGATAAGTCTTTTTACTTTTTTTATTCATCCCAAGTTATAGGCTATTTTCCTTTTTGAGAGAGTAATTTATTTATTAGTTTTCTCTTATACCTCTATTTAATATGTACTGAAAAAATAAATTTATTAGTTCCAACAATACTTCAGTAACGCAGCAATGAGAGGTTTATTATAGAAAACAATACAAAATTTATTGTTTTAACTTATATTAACTGCATTTTCTTAATCCATGTAAAAACAACTATAAACATATTCTTATGGGACGGAGCATTTTTTTTCTTTATTCTGTTCAAAGCAACAAGAGATAAATTTATCTATTTGAAAGGTGCAAACAATCTGTGTGTGCGCATGCATAAGTACTAAATTACAGATGATGGAATGCAATGTGCATCTATTGCAACTCTTACAGTAATAATTAGCAAGAAAATCAGAGTTTAGTTACAAATACAAAAGAATATGCATGCATGTGTCTTCTATATGTAGACGGATGATATTTCAAATATGCACAGCCCTCAAGAAACTTGGTTAAAAACACGATAAGAATAGATTGAGGCAGAAATTAACAATATATAAGGTACAAGAAGAAGAAAACAGAAAATTGATGCACTACAAATAAATTTACAAGAAAGAAGATATGCACAGGTCAGGAAATAAAACAAGTATACAAGATTCAGGGTATTGACAAACCTTATGAAAGTTAAATACCAAATCTAGCTCACAGACATTGCTGAAGAAATGATCCAATATCTCCACAAATAAATGGATGCACTCTAAATATGCCAATTCATTATCTGTTATATCAACACAAAGTGAGAAAAATAAACCAGCATACCGCCTGTAGATGACCTTGTGTGTTCGGAACTGCAAGAAAATATTTATTATGTCAACGAGGCAAGAATATTCAGAAGATCTTGCAAAAAAGATGACAGAAAGAGTTACTTTAAATAGTTCAATATAGACAAAAACAACTTAATGTAATGAGGACCAGGATAGCCAGGTTAGCCATAACATTACAAAGAACAGGTCATCCACTATGCAACCAGACAAAGTTGGGACCAGAATTTCCAATCTCAATCTGAAGAAGATGCAATATGGGAAAGTTAAGGAATTCTCAAAACTCAAGATCAAGATATTTGTAGCAAAAGAAATTAATTCCCTGTAGGGAGATGAACAACAGACTATGCTTTAACTTATAAAGCTGCCCATTAATCTACTTTATCAAGCCTTAGGCTATGATATTGATGTGTATGTCACTTAAGCTGCTTGTACCGCCATAACAAAAGGCTCATACTTATTGAAAAAATGCTGATGCTTTATATCTATAATATTGTATTTTCATACAAATCTTTGTTCTTATGATTAGAGTAGGTCAAACTATTCACATTTGAAAAATAAAGTTCACTTGATTTATAACTCTGGATACTTCAACTGTATAATTGCAACCAACCGTCCAAAATAATTGCTCTCCTCATTGTTGTAATTTGATCCCTTAAGGCCCACACCACCATTCATGGTGCCTACTTGTGCTGTGAGACTTAATTTGAAGCAACTAAAATATCTTCAAATGGAGTAAAGATTACACAAAAATGGTTCCGTCCTAAGAATTATATGCCCAAAAATGGAGTTCTGAAGCAAATACCAGCAGAGAACAAAGCCTAGGAGAGCACGAATACTTCAGAATTCAGATAGAAGCTAACTAATGTACTTCATTATGGCTTCCATAGACAAAAATCCATCTCAATTGAACTATGTGCCTTGAGCTAGATGCTTTTATTTAATTAAGTCAAAGGGTGAAAGTCTAAACAAATTGATTGAGCTCATCATAATTTTTTCTAGCAAGCAAACAAGATTAAGAAATCACCAACCTCAACAAAATTCGTGAACTTGGGATCTCTATTAACCACCAGCCGATGAACCTAACAAAAGGAATTAATACAGGTAAAAGAAAAAAGTAAAATTGAGCTGAATAAAAACAAATACGGAGATAAAAACATCAACAGATTAGGTAGTTAACCTCGTATTCGACTTTGTGCTTCTCGGAATCCTCGAGAGGAACATAGTATTTGGCAAGACGAGTCTTTCCTTGCCTGTTTTGCATAAGTATGAATCGGATCTTCCAAAATCAAAATAAAAGAAAAAAAAAAAAAGAAATCTGAGTTTTCTATTTGCCAAGAAAAATCACAATGGTAAAGCAGAATTAACATGATAATTCAGAAAACAAGTACCATCCTTATCGAAAGATCAAATGACAAAAATCGAACAACGATTGCGACTTATGTGCAGATATAGCGTAAATCTAGGCTCAAGAACTCTTTGCTTCGTCCCCAGCTGCGTGGTGGAGGTTGAAATTTCGAGAGGAAAAGGGATAGAGAAATCTAAGCATG